>PIJE02000040.1:554043-756543 GCA_002895965.2 Coryphaenoides rupestris | reverse complement strand
ATAACATCACTATGGCTGTCATAGACCTAACCTACCCCATGCATGGCTTTGTATTTGGTCAGACTGAACTGATTCTGAAAGCACGCCAGGCAAAGTCTCCCAGACACAATAGCATACTGAGCACAAGCTCTTGTATGGTAAATATGTCAGCATCATGAAACAACCAACTATATATATATATGTTGTGCCCTCCTCCATGTTAATCATCTTTTTAGTATTGTTAGACAGGGGCCCTTCCCTGTTCTTACTGTCAGCCCCTTGTGGAGAGCGGGGACCTTGCCTGTTCTTAATGGCTGGCCCCCCACATACAAAACAAATAGAAGTTAGCAGTCGGATAAGAATGCACAAATAAACATACGTGGTGATATATCATACTATTTTAAAGTTGTTGATAGTCTAAAAGTATCTTGCAAAAGCAAAAACAATGTACTGAAATATTGTTTTATTGATATATGGACATGTACGTACACTAATGGTTATTTGTGGAACAATTTAAAAAAATTCTTTATTTTAATTTGCTCTTAACAATGGCAATCTAACAGCAGCATTTCAGGAAAACATTGGCTCTTGTGACATTATGAAGTTATAAAAAGCCTTTCTTGAACCACTCCAGACAAAGCATGTAAATATGTTGAACCTACATCCCAATAACAAGGTTTCTACCAACCTGAGTGGGAGCGGGTCTGTCCAAGGGGCGTGTGCTTAGGGGAGAGGTCTGCCTCAGGTCTGCCCCCTGCTGGTACCTGGATGTAGGGGCAGACGGCAGCCACGCGCCCTGAAACACCAGCCACGCTGCGTCCTCCTGGGTGGTGGCAGGACTGGGGGAAGGGGGGCCTCCGCCACTCATACGACTCAACTGGTGTGAGGAGAAGAAACATGAATTAATACTAATAATAATAATAATAGCATCTTATTTTGTGTGTGTATGCATTTGTGTATTTGTGCGCATGCGCGCGTGCATGTGTGTGTGTGTGTGTGTGTGTGTGTGTGTGTGTGTGGATACAGTAAATGTGTGTGCATGTCCAGCTCTCCGACATGCCTCGGCCCTCTTCTTGTGCAGCCGTTCCCGGAGGTCAGCTATGCGTTTGTCCATGACGGTCACCTGGGCGTTCCTCCTGTGCAGCAGCTCCTTGCTGTGGGCCAGGCTACTGCTCTGCTCCTGGTTGTGGCGGTTCCGGGCCTGACATCACACAGCATGGAGCACAGGGAGTCCATTAGTACATCAGCAGTCAACAAGGAGCTATGGTAGACAGCTGACAGACCAAAGCCTTTATAAAAGGTGTTTCACTTCGGTTTGAAATGTCAATGTTACCTAACAGCTAGCATCGTATTCCACTGGGTTTACTGATCCTGATGGTTTTTCATATACACTGTTTTATTGGTCCTTTGAGGCCAAACACACAGTTTCCACTGTGAACACAATACAATTGAGAATTTCTATCTATCTCTCTCTCTGTCTCTGTCTCTCTGTCTCTCTCTTTTTTATTACTGCTTCCGGTTGGATGATTTTAACTCACATATATTTATGTGTTGTTCAGCTCACCTGCAGCTCTTGGTACAGTTTTCGTAATTCCAGGGCAGCGGGGCCGGATGTGGGCGTTCCCTCCGGGAAAGTGGATGGGCCTTGTGAGCCAGTGGGCGGGGCTTTTGAACCGGTGGGCGGTCCTTGCTGTGGCATGGTGGGCTGCAGCTGTAGACGACCTCTTCTGAGGTCTTCCAACTGCTCAGTCAACTGAGTGAAATAAAAGAATAAAATAAGAATACAAGATAAAAAGGCACTATTTCTTAAAAAGTGTAGTTTTTCTTTTTTTTAAAACTACACTTTTTGAAAGAAAAACAAAACATAAATTTCTTTAAACAGCAACTATAGCTATAACTCAAGCAACTAGAGACTGCTAAAACATCACAACTTTAACCAAGCGATAGATTGAAGTAGCATTTAGAGCTGCTCATTATCTGTTGATCTGTCCCGGCATCTTTATTCCGATAGAAGACTGGTTGTGGGTGTGGTTGCTACCAGACGTCACCTTAAATTGGCCAAATCTTGTATTTTCCTATATTTTACAGTCGATAGTATTTTCTAGCCCGATATTCATTGCCAATGCAATTTATGTCCCCTCATTGCATCAAATATACTTTCTAACAGTGACTTCTTAATTGTTTTTATTGCTCGCAAGTCTATAGTGTTGAAGGTGGGGTGCGCCGCACAGGGTGGGATGCGTGCAGCAAGGAGTTTCTGTTCTAGGAGAGTTGGAGGGAAAACAATCGATAGAAAATTACGCTGCGACCCACTCTGTTGTTTTCCTTTGGGGAAAGTGACACGCCCATTTCCGGAGTCGGGAGGAGGCGACACTCGACCTCCAGGACGCAATGTGCCAACCAATAGATTTGCAGCACAGTCCGAAAAAACCGAACATTTTGTGTGTGTCTTTTAAAGTTGCCAGGCTCAAGAACACAATGCCCAACCGAACGAATGCGGTGCCACGTCTCAACTGTATGCACCTTCCTCCCCCTTGTTTTCCTCTCACCCATGTCTTGCGCTTTCTTTGGCTGTAGGTCATCGCTACAGTCATTGCCGGTCACAACATCGTTCACACAACATGATTTGAACTCCCCGACAGGTCCAGATATTAAACATGCTAGATATCCTCCGACTGATCTACGATGCATCAGCAAGCCGCTCGGTTGCATCTAAGCAGTTCACACGACACAACCGCCGCTCACGGGACTGCGCTACGAAATGCCTCTGATTAGGGGACATTTTTATCTTGTTGCCATCCACAATGATATGATTGGATTGGAAGAAACACTGGTTGATGCGGTCAGGAATGGATTTAGACATTAGATATAGATTAGATATTCGATAGAAGAAATATCTCTTTACATCGCAATATCTGTGCTTTCCAAATAACGTATTCGGTCCTTCCCTAGTAATTAAGGTCTATGTGAATCATAAGCGCTTTGATTACCTGGTCAACTCTAACAACTGCTGACTGCAACTCCGCCTGCTTCTCCTGGAACAGGTTGCTGACATGATCTATCTCTGCAACTACAGAGACAGACAGAGAGACACAGAAAGAGACCCAGACAGAGATAGAGATAGAGACAGAGACACACACAGAGACAGAGAGAGATATTTAGTTCTTTATAAGTATACTTTAGAAACTCATATTTATACATTTGATTGCAATATTGCAGCTTTGTTTACATATTTCTTTGTTATAGAATATCTGCAATTGTACATTTGTCAATTGTAAATTAGATTTGTTTTGTTTTTATTTACCACTCGCTTTGACAATGTACAGTAAATGTACGTTTCCCATGCTAATAAAGCTCTTCAAATTGAATTTTTTTTATTGATAGAGACAGAGACACAGAAAGAGACCCAGACAGAGATAGAGAGAGACACCCAGAGAGGCAGAGAGAGATCAGACCACTGTGTCGTAGTGGTTGGAAGGACTAAAAGTGCATGTGTGTCTGCATGCGTGTGTGTGTGTGTCTGCATGCGTGTGTGTGTGTGTCTGCAAGTGTGTGTGTGTGTGTGTGTGTGTGTGTGTGTGCGTGTGTGTGTGTGTGCAGGCTCACAGAGGTTTCCGTTGATCAATGTGCTGTAGTCCATGTGTCCTCTCAGCAGGCGGACGGCCTTCAGCTTGGCCTCCTGCTCATCCACGCGCTCCTTCAACCACTGCAGCTTCTCTGCCTCCGACTGGACACCATGGAGCATGTGTGTGTGTGTGTGTGTGTGTGTGTGTGCAAAAGTTAAGGAAGAAAGAAAATAAAAGAATAATGTAGCACACACAGTGCACTGATGCTGTTCACACAACAGTCTATTCAGACCATGGTTCCATTAAATGTCAGTGTTTACCTTGACCACATAAATAAATACATTGGCCTATTTCATTCACTTGAGGCATGACCAAGACAACAGACAACAGAACATTGAGTAACACAACAGCTGATTCTGTGTGGTTCAGCTACCTGAGTGTGTGCTTGGATGGGTATGCCCCGCTGTTGAAGATACCTGAGTCTCTGTTCCTGTGATGCAGACGATGTCAGAAAGAGGAACAAGAGGAAGATAAGATAAGATAAGATAGAACTTTATTAATCCCAAAGGAAATTCTTGTGCCAGGTTGCATAGCAATACAGTACAATAAAACAATAGAGAAATCAACAGAATAATAAAAATAAACTAACAGATTTACAGATGTACAGTACAGAAACATGGAACACAGTTCCATGCGTGCTATTCAGTGTGTAAAATACCCAGTGGCCATCAGGCGGTCACCTCTAGCTAGCGCTCCAGATATTTCACTTATTTTAGTAAAGGTGATGGTTGCACTTGCCTACACATGCATTAGCAGACACACACGTTGTCATACATACGCAGGCAAACACACATACATGCGCACACACATGCAACCATGCAAACCCTCCCAGTTGCTTTATAGAGGCCAAATCAACCACACATCATCTCAGCCATCACTCAGGAGCCAGGAATTAGCCACGTGTTGGTGTGAGGAAGCAGATTTATGTGAGCACGAGCAGGGTGCGAGCTGGAGAAATGTTGTCAATGTTACTAAAATAAGACAACAGTTTTTGCTCCCCCCCAACAACCAGTTTCTCAATTTGCATTCTTTTGGTCCGTCGAAGTGCCTTTTCTTCTACGTCACGAGGTGTGTGTGTGTGTGTGTAGATGTGTGGAGCTCTGTCTGGGCAGTGAGTGATGATGGCCATGTCCGAGAGAGGGTTACGTTTCTCAGACATTTACACGTTCAAAACCACATAACATTTAGATTGTGGACCATTTGCAACAGCACCACCCATGGAAGAAGGCCTTAGCAGAAACAACCGGGTATTCAAAGGCAATCCTATTCATATTTGTGAATGTTTAGCAATTTGAACAATACATTTTTTGCAAGTGTCACAATTGCAAGCAGCAAATAATTTTTTAAAGATTCGTTGAGACCCCCAAAGATGTTGCTGTTCAGGTTCTCAGCGTGTATCAAGTGTAAATCAAAGGGCTTCGGACCCCCCAGACCCCCTGAGAACCCCCGAGACCCCTCGTATTCTGTACCCTGCTTCTACTAGTTACCAGTTAAAGCTACTATGCAAACATCTCCATGCATGAATACATCTCAAACGCATGTTATAGTGTATAAATCAAATTAAATGGAAGTAAGTGAAATATGCAGATGGCTTGCAGGTAAAGATTCAAGAATGCTAAAGACAAGTTGAATTGGAGGGATCAGAACCAGCATCAACAACATCTAGAATATTTACAATTAGGGATGCACCGATACCGATACCAGTATTCGGTATCGGTCCGATACTGTGCTCATGTACTCGTACTCGTACTCGTTAAACTACTCCGATACAACCGCACCGATACCACTTTGGCGACGCAACGTTAATCTTGTAATATTCTTAGCCAAGGAATATTGAAGTAAAGAGATGCAACCGAGTTGGCGTTTATGGATGTTTAATAGCAACGAGAGATCGCATGAGATCAGAACCGCGAATTAACGGAGCCCCCCCCATCAGAACTGCGAATTAACAGAGCCCCCCCATCAGAACCGCGAATTAATACAGAGCCTCCCCCCCCCCCCCACCAGAGACGGCGTGACTCGGGAGTCCCCAGCGTCTCAACAGGGACGCGGTCCATCATTGCGCATCCCTTGGCGCACACATCTGTGATGGTCCACCAATGTCCTAAACCAACAATGCAACACGTACCTTGGTCAAGCCTTGAATATCCGACGGACGTAATGTTGGATTGGTTTTCTGAAATAGGTTACATTTAATTGAAATTATTAATTATTAATATTTATTAATTGACAGTTAATATTATGATTTAATTTGTTGCACAGTCAGAAACGTGAGGAACATCTGATTGAAAATGAAAACATGTTTCAAAAGTCATATAGAACTGGTAATCGGTTTTATTAAGTACTCGGTATCGTATTCGGTATCGGCAAGTACCCCAATCGTAAGTACTTGCTACTCGGTCTGAAAAAAAGTGGTATCGGTGCATCCCTATTTACAATGTTGAGAAATATGAAAAAAAAGCAGTATAAAAGGCAGTATAAAAAAATTTAAGAAATTACAAAATACAGAATGAAAAAAATATAGAATAAGGTGAGACCATGTATATTTGCATTTATGTATGTCATAAGTCATAAGCATGTGTGCATGTGTGCCCTGGTGAGGTCACAGTCCTAAAGGCCTGTGGAAAGAAACTCCGTTTTAGTCTCTCTGTTCTAGCAGCGCGACTGCACCGGCGCTTGCCTGACCGCAGCTGTTGGAACAGTTTGTTGTTGGGGTGGTGAGGATCCTTCATGATCCTGCAGGCTCTGGTTCGACACCTCCTGGAGTACAGGTCCTGCAGGGTGGGGAATGCATTCAGCCAAACGCACCACCCTTTGCAGAGCCCTCCTGTCCTGAGAGGAGCTATTGCCAAACCAGGCAGTGATGCTTCCTGTTAGGTAGCTCTCCTCCGCACCAGCGTAGGAGGTCTGAAGGATCCTCCAGGAGACTCCGAACTTCCTCAGCTGCCTGAGGTGGTAGAGGTGCTGCTTCGCCTTCCTCACCAGAGTGTCAGCGTGTGTAGTCCAAGTCAGATCCTCTGCGATGTGGACTCCCAGGTACCTGAAGATGCTCACTCTCTCCACAGCAATCCCATTACTCCCCAGTGGTGTGTAAGTCCTCTGATGTTGTTGTGTCCTAAAGTCCACAATCAGCTCCTTAGTTTTGGAGACATTCAGCATGAGGCTGCTGTCTTGGCACGAGTGTGACAGTTTAGTAACTGTGTTGGAGCTGGACCTGGCCACACAGTTATGTGTGTACAGGGAGGACAGTAGGGGGCTGAGGACGCAACCCTGGGATGTACCGGTGTTCAGGGTGAGGGGTCTGGGGTTTTTCTACCCACCCTGACGACCTGGGGCCTAGCAGTGAGGAAATCCAGGATCCAGGCGTACAGGGGGGTGTTCAGACTAGGGTTGCTCAAAATTCCCGAATCTGACCCTTTTTAAATCTCGGGATTATAGAGCCCCTTCCCGGAAAATCCCGGGATTCCCGTAGAAACCAGAAGTGCCTTTTAATACTAATTTAATGCTAGGCCTATATAAATAAATGCAACAGAACAACGCTATTTTATCGAATAAAAATGTTTTATTTCTATGAAGAACATGCAGAAAAAAACCAAACTATCTTCGTTACATTCTGTAGCGGCCAGGGGGGGGGGGGGGCACCACATGGCCACACAGATGACGTGGGGGGCCGGAGGGATTATGCGGAATGTTATGTATGGGAAATGTATTATGGGAAAGCACATGGGCCGCTGGGGACGCTGGTTGGTGGGGACACCAATATCCAGTGATATCCACCCCCCCCCCCTCTCCCGGATCAGAACCGCGAATTAACGGATTAATGTCCAAAACAAAAATCTGTCCTTGGTAAAGCACAATAAAAGGTAGACTCTGGGTGGTGTCTGGGCCACAGAGCAACAATACAACTACACTCCGCGTCTCGTCTCTTCAGCTCCTCCGTGGCGTTCGCGACAATTCGTTACATCCGCGCAAGTGATTATTTTTAGACCTTCTACAGGTAGTTCGTATGCCTGCCTATCTAAACAAGAAAATAATCATATTTGCACAATATATTGAGAATGTATTATTAGTTTAGGCCACTATTAATGCAACATAGTTATAAAAAGTTAACAAATACCCCCTCCAAAAACCCCTCCCCCCCCAAAAAACGGGACCCGTTGCTAATTCCCGGTACTAAAGGGACTGAAGATTTCCCGGGATTCCGGCGAGCAACCCTAGTTCAGACCCAGTTCAATCAGCTTGCCAGCCATTCTGCTGCGAACTATGGTGTTGAACGTCAATAAATAGGATAACTCTCTGTAAATAGAACAAGTCTCTGTTAGTTTAGAATGAGGCATAGGACACTTCCCATGCCTCATTCTGCCTCATTCATTCATTTGGGTCACTTGTGGTCACTTGTGGTCACTTTCCTGTATGTGTATGTGACAATTACACGTCTTGAATCTTGAATCTTGAGAAAGAAAGGAAGAAAGAAAGAAAGAAAGGAAGTAGTGAAGTTGAAAGAGAATTGTTGGTCAATGGTCTCACACTGAACCCAGAGAACAACAGGCCCTATGCATTTTTTACAATACACGTTCTGGCCAGCAGCTAGCGGCTGCAGTATCCGCTCCCTTAGAGGCACTACACTTCCTGTTTGGTGAATGGGACAAGCAATGCTCCATGTAACTCGCCTATTCTCTGAGACACACACATCTCCGTCCTCACACACATGCATAGGAAAGAGGTTTTAAATAAGCACCTCACAGCCCCAAGCAACCTCGCAGCTGTATCACATGTATGGCTGTACCACAAGGTCCCAGTCACGATTCATTAAATAAAGTATGTTTCTCATGCATAGCTCCATGTCGAGTCATGCTCTTGTGAAAACCACATGCTACAAACATACACTTTGGAAGCCTCTTTAGGGAAAACATGAAATCTAGAATAGTAGTGTACAAAATAAAACACAATTTGGAAACGGGAAATGCTTATTCCTCTAAATGATTTTACAGGTGTGAATTGTGATAGGTATAACCAAGACTGAACTTTGTATGTGTCTGTGTTGTGTGTGCAATGATTTTAAGTCCATTGTGTGTGCTATTTCGTACAAAAGCAATCAATGAGAAATAAATACACACACACACACACACACACACACACACACACACACACACACACACTCACACATCAATCGTGTTAGCATGCTCCTACATGCACTCTTAGCTGCGTTACCTTGGCAACCAACCTCTGTTGCTGAGCCTCAATTTGTTGCTGTTGTCTTGTGGCCATTTCCTGGAGCTCAGAGAGAGTCAGCTCTATGCGGGGAACCTATACCCCCCCCACAGACACACACACACACACAAAACACACAGACACACACACACACACACACACACACACACACACACACACAGTTTCATAGGATATAGCGACCTCTCCTTGACCTCTGCTGACAGCTTCCCCCCACCCAGGCCTGTTGTAATACTATTTTATCTTGTCTGCATATTATTATTCTATTATTTGAGACCCTAAGTACTGACTGTATCTTACTCTGGGTTGGTTAATCCTATTTTAGTCTGGCAAATCACCAATGTAAGGATTTTGCATCACATATGAGAACCAATAGAAATCAGTCCTGTGTACGTGAGGTGAACAATAAACACGTGATTGGACACACATGATTACATGTTATTATTATTATTATTGTTGTTGTTATTGTTATTATTATTGTTGTTATTATTATTATTATTATTATTATTACTCTCTACATCTACATATCCTACAGTCCTAGACCCCCAAATGTGTCACTCAACACTGAAGGTTTCTTCCTGTTCATGTGCAGAATAAATTGTGTGTGTGTGTGTGTGTGTGTGTGTGTGTGTGCGTGCGTGCGTGCGTGCGTGTGTGTGTTACTGACGGAACATGCACAATGGCAGGATGTGCCTTGAGTAAAGACGACTTTACACGCACGCACACACACACACACACACACACACACACACACACACTCATGACTGCTCATGGGATGAGAAAGCAGGGGGCCGTTAGGTAAAGGTGCTGTGGGGAAGACAATGCAGACATTCCCTAAACATCAGGAGGGAGCACAAGAGTTCTTTAGTTCCAAGATTTTCCTCTCTTCTGCTCTCTCTTCTGCTCTGTCTCTCTCTTCTGCCCCCTCCTCTGCGCTCTCTTCTGCTCTGTCTCTCTTCTGCTCTCTCTTCTGCTCTCTCTCTTATATTGTCTCTTCTGCTCTCTCTTCTGCTCTTTCCTCTGCTCTCTCATCTGTTCTGTCTCTCTCTCTCTCCCTCTCTCTTCTGCTCTGTCCTCTCTTATGTTCTCTCTTTCTCTCTCTTATGCTCTCTCTCTCTCTTATATGCTCTCTTCTGCTCTCTCTCTCTCTCTCTCTCTCTCTCTCCCTCTCTCTCTGCTCTCTCTCTTCTCCCCCTCTGCTCTCTCTTATGTTCTCTCTCTTTCTCTCTCTTATGCTTTCTCTCTCTCTCTCTCTTCTGCTCTCTCTTCTGCTCTCTCTCTCTCTTATATGCTCTCTTCTGCTCTCTCTCTCTCATTCACTCTCTCTTCTGCTCTCTTCTGCGCTCTCTCTCTCTCTCTCTCTCTCTCTTTTCAACAACACTACTAAGGAACGTGGCATTACTTAGCACTCATTTCAGAGCATCAGAAACACCAATTACCTGATCAAGCGTATCAACATTATCATTATTATCATCTGGGATGTCCCCTCATTTCAGAGTCTGCTGTTCTCTATATATAGGTGTGGTTCTAAACTTGCGTAGAACGTAGTCATTCTAAAAGAGCATGGCCCAGGTGCATAACATGGAATTATTGTTATTATGTCAAGACACATTTAACCATACTTAACAGTCAGCCATTTAAATACTTTCAGTTTCATTGACTAGACTGCTAACAATAATGTAGGAATGATGACAGTGACAGTATATGGCCACAATATGATATGTTCTTGATCCTCTAGATACCATTGACTACAGTAGGATATTATTGTAGAAGCTGTAACAGAACACTGGTATACAGAATACTGACAATGTATGTAGTAGTAAAGTGCACTCAAACAATAACACTCAAAGATAAATAAAAGATATTGTACACAAGAACGTCGGACTCATAGCCAACACTGTGCTTACACTAAACACATGACAGAACCATGATGAATTTATGGGTGTCCTACATGTTGAATTAATCACCCAATGAACCATCTAAAAACAACACAGCCAGCGTGTGCTCATAAAGGCACCCTACTGTGTCACAATATTGCACCCCCTCTGAACATGAAGTTATATTTCTATTTCTAAATGATAACAATTAGAATTCATGGAAAGATAGCAAAATTGAAATGTATTAAACATATACTTAATAACAACATGGAAAGAATGTTACGATGTACTGAAGAAGAAGAAGAAGATCTTTATTAATCCACACATAGTGGTCACACAACACACAGCGGGAAGTGGCAGCCGCCAAACACACACATGCAGGGAGGGTGGCCCGTGGAAATTTGTCCTCTGCATTTGACCCATCCTGCTGCCCCTCCAGGGGCAGCCATTTGACGGCGCCCGGGGACCAACAGCTCCAGGTTTTACATCCACTTATTGGTCAGGGATGTGGACAGGAGATCTTCACATGTTTTTAATTTGGGTTCTTTTACTCCATAAGGAGACCCCGCGGAGCACATGCAAACTCCACACAGAAAAGGCCGGGAGATCACCCACCTGGGCACCCCAGAGTCAATAGCTCCCCAGGCGGGAATCGATCCCAGGACCTTCTTGCTGTGAGGCAGCAGTGCAAGCACTGTGCCCCCCCCCGCTGGAGGACCCAAACGCAAGACCCAGACTCGGAGTACAGAAACGAAGAGTATTTATTGGTAACGTGATGCGGGGATGGAACTGGAGTGCAGACAAAGGAACTGGCGGGAAGCGTGGCAGGCAGACGAGAGACAGGCGGGCAGGTAGGCAGGCGGGCAGGCAGGCAGGTAGAGGAGCGGGCTGGCTGGAGACGGGTCGCGATCCTGGGATAGAGGAAAAACTGGGTTACAATCCAACGGGAAAAACATGGGGCTATAATCTACTAGAACGGCTTTCTAACCACACTGGTCGAAGCAACGATCTGGCGATGAGTGGGTGGGAAGCCGGGGCTCTTATCCTGTGGTTGATCGCAAATCGATGGCAGGTGTGGGCGCAGCGCAGGTGCAGCTGATGACACTGGGGCGGCACCGGAGTCTGAAGCCACGCCCACCAACACACAGGGAAACCCCGGAGACACGGTCGAGACCGTGACAGAATTTTTGTTTCATTTTTATTTAACGTTTTTTTCTGTAGTTTTAAATGAGATAAATACATTTACAGTTTATCCTTGTAATTTTCCTCAGTATTTCCAGTAATTCAGAAATACAAAAAAAACTGTAAAAATGTACAGAAAAAGTACCGTAAAGAAACATATTTTTTAAGGTGTATTACTAGTGTTGTGGCTCTGTATCAGTGATAATTTAATCCACTGTTGCCCCATTTCACTAGCAGTCTCAGTTATTGACCCCAAGAATAAGCTGTCTATATCCTCAGTCACCTCTTGAATCATCCTGGTTTTGCATTTGTTAGCAAAGTTGCCAATTTTGTGACATTTATGACATTCTCTGTCCTTAGCTGGGCATGTATCTCTGTCATGCATGCGCCCGCACCTGCCACAGTTCCACTTGTCATTTTCCTTTCGTCCTCCTATGGCTACAGTGTTTTTCCACGTACTTTTGTATGACTTTGTTTTTACTTCATCAACGTGTCCTGTCGCACCAGCACTGACCTCCTCGCTGTTATGATGTTTCACCAGCTCAGTGTCTGGCCATGTCGGCTGTTTTTTTTCAGAGTTAAGTCACTGGTCATTTGTAGCTTGAGTGAAATATTTTTGTCTTTAATTCCAATGACGATGCGCTATATTTGACGTTGTTTACTGGTTGACATTAGACTGACCAAGGCTGGGCGCACATGGCCGTACGTCTGTCACTGACTGTCGTAAATTACAATGATTTACTTCACGTCACAGTTGTTATTTGTGTATTCAAACGCAGCTCTTACGTTGATAATGGACTTGATTTGGACTTCAAATAAAGTTTAAATTCATCAGTCAAGTGCAAGACCATCTTTCAGAGGGATATGCTACAAACACCCTAATGATGTTTATACAGAGGTGGCAAACGTACACACATTCTGTACTTAAGTAAAAGTACAGATACTTGTGTAAAAAGAATACTTTGATAAAAGTAGAAGTACTGATTCAACAAGTAAAATACAAAAAAGTACAGGCTCTGGAATGTACTCACAATAAAAACTTTTAAACCGGCTGTTTTTGTGCAAAGCTAACGGAACCTCACGTCATATTAATATAAATATGATAATAATAAAAGGGAATAGGAACTTTATTTCTACTTCTATTACTGCCTTTCTGAATGTATTCAGCATGAACAACAGAAACAAAGTGGATAGAAAAAAACAAGGTCTGTTTGCTGTCGCCTACATAGTAGATGGGTGACTTGGCCTCTTCATCGGCCTTAAGAAATCACACAAATGATACTGTTGGAAATCAGTCTTGGACCAAACCATTACAAGGGGTAAAGTCTATACATAAAACTACATAAAATATACACATAACATTTCCTTAAGCAATATTTACAATAATAATTCATATATATACCTTTACATCCTAAATCTAAATATCCAAATAATACCAATCACCAACGTGAATAAATAAATACAGAGAACAATATGCAGAACACCCCCTGACGAACAGGAATCCGCTTCAGTGTTTTTCAACCTTTGAGACAAGGCACATTTTTTTACATTAAAAAAACATAAGAGCATCCTTTTTATTGTAACATACATTTAACAGAAAATTAATTCCTGCACGGGTCCGAATAGTACAGTGGTTTTCAAACTATTTTTTTACGAATGTTATCCTTTTAACCGAAGTACCCTCTTGAAATTGAAAGTGTCATTAAGGCGGAATATAACCAATATTAATGGCACGTTTTTAAACGTTTCCCTGTGCGATGCTGTGTGACAGGAGCAAGGAGAGATGGATCAGCATATAACAAGCATCCAGACCTCTGACTCTCTCACACAGACTTGTTCACTTCTGTTGTTTGGCACATGTGAACGGTGAGTGCTTGATGTATGACTTTCTCTCACCGTCTCAATGTACTTATACAGGCCGTACTGCCTGTTTGAAATTGTAAACATTAAATGTACATTAACTTGTGTTTCATTCTTTCAGAATGTACAATACAAGAAAGACGCAGCATGTGGAGGGTGAGGAGGCCCAAGAGCCAATACGCATGTACAGTATCTGGCATGCATTTCGCATTTTAGAGAAAAGCATCAAGAGACGCCACAGATATTGAAATGTCCATTTCACCTTCTCTTGCAGAGTTTCCAGAGGATTCTGACATGCCTACTCGGACGTGTCCCGTCTGAGAGTCCAAGTGAGGAGGAGGAGGAGAGCAGTGGTGGTGGCGGCAGCGAGGGGGGCCGCAGCAGCAGCGGCAGCAGGAGGCCCAACTCCACCTCCAAGCCCACCGGGTACACGTTGTACCGGAGGAAGAAGACGGAGGAGGAGGGCAGGAGGGTCCTGGAGCAGGCAAAGGGCAGCACGACACAGGGGAAGCCCGGGAACCCTTGCGGTGTCTGCAGAGACCCCAGGCGGAGGGAGAGTGGGCACGCCTTTTTCAACGGCGAGTTCTATTGTCCCATGGAGCAGGGCTGCAGCGGTGTGTCCCTGCAGGAGTGGCTGGACGCCCGCCTGTCCCCTGGACCACCCTGTGGAACATGAAGAAGAGGAGGAAGGAGCAGGAGGCCCCGCAAAACCCCCAAGATAAAAACCTGCCAGAAGTGTGGCCAGTCTTCCCTCAAAGTGTATGTCCACAGCCAACACATTGGGCCCCGCGGCAAGAACGTTTTCTGTGCCCTCTTTGAGTGCAAGAGTGTGGAGCTGTGGCTCGCAGAAAGGAGAGCGAGGAGGAGGAGGAGGAGGAGGAGGAGGAGGAGGGGTCGGAAGAGGAGGTAACTATTTATTGTTTGCTGTGTGACTTTGTTTGCTGTGGTTTATTATACTAAAAAGCTTTTTCACTTTTTCTCCACCTCCTGTGTCTGTTTCTTTATTACATTATTACTATTATTAGTAGTTACTTGTTCCCGTTCTTGACAAGTCATAACGTCTCTGGTCTACAGAATGCTAGACTAGTAGTGAGGCAATTTCAGGCAGCATACTGTCTGCCGCTTTTCCACTGCATAGTAGCAGGCAAAAACTGGTATATAGCCTATTCACGTTTTTCAACAGTCCTCTTATTGGTAACATACAATAACTATTGCTACATCTGTTACATGTATTGATCTTTCATCGTAATAGTCGGCGCTACAAGCCAATGTTTACTTGCAGTGCAGTAGGTTACTTTTGATAACATGACTGTTGGTTCATTTTAGTTTTGAATAAACAACCTCAAACTAACATCTCCAAAACATGGATGTATTAAAGTTCCCTCCAAATTCCACAGCGAGACACACACATGTGTATATATATATATATGAATAATATATTATGTCCCCCTCATCTGAATGCCATTCACTATATTGTACACATGATTAGTAATTAGGGGGGGGTCTTGTTCACGAGTGAGGGCAAAATGGAGCGGGAGATGGACAGACGGATTGGTGCAGCGTCTGCAGTGATGCGGGCGCTGTACCGGTCCGTTGTGGTGAAGAGGGAGCTGAGCCGGAAGGCGAAGCTCTCGATTTACAGGTCCATCTACGTTCCAACCCTCACCTATGGTCACGAGCTTTGGGTAGTGACCGAAAGAATGAGATCGCGGATACAAGCGGCCGAAATGAGTTTCCTCCGCAGGGTGGCTGGGCTCAGCCTTAGAGATAGGGTGAGGAGCTCAGACATCCGGAGGGAGCTCGGAGTAGAGCCACTGCTCCTCCGCATCGAAAGGAGTCAGCTGAGGTGGTTCGGGCATCTGATTAGGATGCCCCCCGGGCGCCTCCCTTTGGAGGTTTTCCGGGCACGTCCAACTGGGAGGAGACCCCGGGGCAGACCCAGAACTCGCTGGAGGGATTACATATCTCGTCTGGCCTGGGAACGCCTCGGGATCCCCCAGGAGGAACTAGAGAGTGTGGCTGGGGAGAAGGAAGCCTGGGGGGCCCTGCTTAGCCGGCTGCCATCGCGACCCGACCCCGGATAAGCGGACGAAAATGGATGGATGGATGGATGGATTTTTTGTGACCGATACCAGGGGTGGTACTTCGTTAGGTGATCTGTACTTTACTTGAGTATGTTTTATTTGCTCCGACTTTCACTCTTACTCGACTAAAATTTTTAAGAAAATGTTTCCTTTTTACTCCAATACATTTCCCCATGCAGCTCCCTCCCAAGTATTCGTTACCATTCGTTGCCAATCCGATGAAAAAAAAAGTTTCCTTTTTAAAAGAAAGCATGCAAACTCAATTAGCCATCATACGGCCCGCTCGCTCAGCAGCACGTCATCGTCATCGCTACTGGAAGAAGACCTTCCCCTCCGTCTGTAAGGTGTCCATCAAGTTAAACACGCCTCTTCCTGCCTCAGCTGCGTGTGAAAGGCTGTTTAGTATTGCAGGGCTTCTATTTAGCCCTAGGAGAGCAGGGATGGACTCCAGCAATTTTGAAAATCAGCTTCTGCTGAAGCTGAACAGAAGCTTTTTCAGCCTTAAATAGTAACCCGTCTTACAAATGTGCTATCCAGTAAGATTCTGTGTAAAGAGAGAGAACCTAAGAGTTTATTTTGAAGATATTTCAACTTAAAGGGAGGGATGGTTCACCCTCATTGCACAAGTCTCTAATAGTTGTCTTATTGTCCCTTATGATTGCAAATCTTATTGGCAGTGTAATCTTATCACTTATTTTATGTATTTTATTTGCAGTGTTCTGATCTGCAGGATTGTACAACTGTAGGATTTCACAGAGCATGCAAGTTAATGCACTCCTGTCCTCTTGGCTCTCACACTCACACACACACACACACACACACACACACACACACACACACACACACACAGTTAAATAAGGGGGTGGGGGATTGACTAGATCTGTCTCTGTTGTCAATTGTCATTCATATTCAATTAAAACATTGCATATCACTCCCACAACAATTGGTCTGCTTATTTATGGCTATTTACAATTAATTTGAATATTTACTTTTTACTTCTGGTACTTAAGTACATTTTAAATAGGATACTTTTGCACTTTTACTCAAGTGGTGTTTGAATGGGGGACTTTCTACTTTTACTGGAGTCATTTTTTTAAATTAAGTATCTATACTTTTACTCGAATATAACTTTTGCGTACTTTTACCACCCCTGACCGATACACACGCCAACACATGAGTACGCGCACTTTTCAATATCACCTTTCAACATCATGTGCATTTTTCTCAGTATTATGTGCAATATTAATATTACTGCCCAACATCATGTGCAATACTCTCAATATCATGTGCGATATTATTATTATAAATATCATGTTATCTCTAAATATTGCCTGTAATACTACCTCTCATCTCCTTTCATCATTGTGTGCAATATTCTTAATGTCATGTACAATACCTCTTCTGAATTACCTTTCAACATTATGTGCAATATTCTTAATATTCTTTTTTATGTGCAATACGTCCCCTAACCATTATTTTTATTATCAGTTTTATGACACTTCAATTATGCCAAATTGTTTTCACAGACTGAATACCTTATCTTGCCTATATATTTTTATATTTCACCTATATTTTTATTCAACTAGGACTGTACATTTGTAAATCTGTTAGTTTATTTGTATTATTCTGCTTATTTCTCAATTGTTATTAATTAATAAAGTTATTAATAAAGTTATATCTTATCTTATCCCCCCCCCCACTTCAAGCCCTGTTAATATCGGTATATCTACGATTCCGATTCCAATAGACAACATTAAATAAAACCTGAGAAACGCCAAATAACCTTTTAAAATATGATTAATAGACTATCTCATCGCTGCAAGGCATTCTAGCCTAGTGGACTCCGCGCATGCGCAACACAAATGTTCAAGCAAAACAACACGGCGACGCCCGCATTTAGAAAGTCAGGTGATGCCTGACGTCATCTGGTCCGTTATAACCGACACGTAACAGCGGCCGCGCTCAGTGTTACTGAAGACGAGCTGGAGATCGGACGCATATAAGTGAGGACCTCGAAGGACTGCGAACTATAGAACTACACGATGCAGAGTGAGGTAAGTAAAGGAACCACAACTACCTTTTAACACACCGACGAGTTGATTGAGTACGAGTACATGAGCACAGTATCGGACCGTATCGGATCATCCCTATATATATTATTGGATTGGACAACGAACTCGTCGTTGATCGGTTACGTAGGACAACGTTTGTACACTTTTACACACAACAAGAAAACAAACGTGATGGTTGTTGGATGACGATACCACGTAGGCACATTGCACACACTGCTGCCATCTAGTGTAAAATAGCCAACATAGCAGCTAAAATGCAAAAGATGGTTGATAATGTAATCCGCTTATAGTGATCACGGATATAGTGATCAACCGCTTATATGGATCAAAAAGCCTGGGACAGAATCGTTCCTATACAAACACTGTTTAAATAATTCACTTATAGCGACCAAGCAGTCCGCTTATAGTGATCATTTTGGGTCCTTTTATACATAACATATGTGGGAGAAATTAATAAATGACGGTAATTTATAGCAGCTCGCGCGTGCACGTCTTCAACGGCGGCTCGCGCGTGCACGTCTTCAATGGCTGGTGAGCGCTGGTGCTGCAGCAGTTGCTCACCATGTCTGGTAAAAGAGTCACTTTCTCTGAACCAAAAACGGAGACTCGTCGAAGCAAAGCTGTCCGTTTCTTTGCTTTATACATGTATTAATGTATTATATATACAAATGTCAATTGGATGGTAATCTGCATAAAAAATATAGAAAATTAGAAAATTTCGGTGATAGTAATCAACCGCTTATAGTGATCAATTTGACCCGGACAAACGTGATCACTATAAACGGATTACACTGTAATGGGATTTGATAATGGGATTTAAGGTTGCCTTTGATAACATGACGGTTAGTTTATTTAAGTTATGAAGAAATAATCTCAGAAACGTCTCCAAAACATGGATGTATTATTAAAAAGCACTCCAAATGCACACTGAGACACACACACTTATGTATATTATAATAATATATTATATCCCCCTCATCTGAACTGCCATCGCGACACTATTTTACACATGTGTCTGCTCTTCTTTACCCGCTATTGGTGTGAGCAATGAGCTTCTAGATTTGGATGTGACAGGATCACACGGAGTAAGATAAATGAGGGGGGGGGACTAATACTCAGTAGTCCCCCCTCCTGTTTGCTGATGTACACAAAAAGGCTTCTTCTACGCATGTAGACGGTGCAGGAGTCCTGTTTGTTTGTGACTCTCTCTCTCTCTCTCTCTCTCTTCTTTCTTTCTTTCTTTCTTTCTTTCTTTCTTCTGTAACAGAGGAAAATGGAGCGACAGGCTGTGGAGACCAGGCGACAGGCTGTGGAGACCAGGCGGCGCAGTGTCGACCAGCAGACCAAGGAGCGACAGCTGCTCAAGGCCATAGAGGAGTTCAACGCTGAGGCCGCCCAGATGAAGAGGGAACTGGACCAGGTACAGTGGAGAGGGGGGGTAGGAGGAACTGGACCAGGTCTTTCCTGTTGACAGTTGCAAACTTGTCACAACTGTACGTACAAAACCTAAAGATTCTGCCCGTCCATTCAATAAACATCACTCTAACCCCTCACCACAGGCAAACATCCAGAGAGACATCCTGGAGTCTAAGCTGCTTCACCTCAATAAGGAAATGAGGCCTCTGCATGATAAGATCAAGACTCAGCAGACCATCCTGGACAATTGCAGCATCCAGCACAACCAGCACTTGGAGGACGTCCGCCAGCTCAACATCGACATCGGCAATCTTACCCGGGAGAAGGAGAGGCGTGCCGAGCAGGCCCACGACCCCGAATTCCTCAGGTACATAAACACACAAAGAGAGAGAAATATTCCTTTCTACTTTCTCCTGCTCTCAAGCTACAATGGTGGTCATTTACTGTAGTACAGTGATTCTCAAACGATTTTTGACAAATGTTATCCTTTTAACCAAAGTACCCTCTTCAAATTGAAAGTGTCATTAAGGCGGAATACAAGCAATATTAATACCACACAAAAAATACACTTAAAAGTTTTTAAACATTTCCCTGTGCGATGCTGTGTGGCAGGATGAAGCTGGAAAGAGCCAAGATGCAGCTCAAGCAAGAGAGGCTGCGCTGCGACTCCCTGAAGAGGAGACTGCATGAGCCTGTGAAGGTAAGGAGTGTGTGTGTGTGTGTGTGTGTGTATGTGTGTCCTTTCAGCAATGGAAAAAGAGCAAGCCAATGGTGCAAGCCAATGGTGCACACAAGCGGTCCCTTAATTTAAGTCCTTCTTTTTTTTGTTTTAAGTCAGTCTGTCTGCGTAACAGGAGAAGGGGAGATGGGGAGAAGAGTGCATAGAATTTAGTGGCATCTAGCGGAACGGACTTGGCGGAAATATAATATAATATTCCTAAGTTTGTTTTCATTAGTGTGTGTGTGTGTGTGCTTGTTCATGCGCATGTGTGCCTGGTCTCTCTGATTTTCCAGTATTGTGTTAGCTTTCGACTGTGTGCATGTGAGCCATCAGGCCACACGATTTGCATGGGTTACCGCAGTTGCGGCGCACACAACATCTACGTCACCTGTAGCTGGCGCTGGTCACCTGTATGGGCCCTCCGGTAGTGGGCAGCCTTATGGATGCATGCACACACACACACACTAATGAAAACAAACTTAGGAATATTATATTATATTTCCGCCAAGTCCGTTCCGCTAGATGCCACTAAATTCTATGCACTCTTCTCCCCATCTCCCCATCTCCTGTTACGCAGACAGACTGACTTAAAACAAAAAAAAGAAGGACTTAAATTAAGGGACCGCTTGTGTGCACCATTGGCTTGCACCATTGGCTTGCTCTTTTTCCATTGCTGAAAGGACACACATACACACACCCACACACACACTCCTTACCTTCACAGGCTGCTCATGCAGTCTCCTCTTCAGATAGTCGCAGCGCAGCCTCTCTTGCTTGAGCTGCATCTTGGCTCTTTCCAGCTTCATCCTGCCACACAGCATCGCACAGGGAAATGTTTAAAAACTTTTAAGTGATTCTTAATTGTTTTTATTGCTCGCAAGTCTATAGTGTTGAAGGTGGGGTGCGCCGCACAGGGTGGGGATGCGTGCAGCAAGGAGTTTCTGTTCTAGGAGAGTTGGAGGGAAAACAATCGATAGAAAATTACGCTGCGACCCACTCTGTTGTTTTCCTTTGGGGAAAGTGACAACGCCCATTTCCGGAGTCGGGAGAGGCGACACTCGACCTCCAGGACGCAATGTGCCAACCAATAGATTTGCAGCACAGTCCGAAAAAACCGAACATTTTGTGTGTGTCTTTTAAAGTTGCCAGGCTCAAGAACACAATGCCCAACCGAACGAATGCGGTGCCACGTCTCAACTGTATGCACCTTCCTCCCCTTGTTTTCCTCTCACCCATGTCTTGCGCTTTCTTTGGCTGTAGGTCATCGCTACAGTCCATTGCCGGTCACAACATCGTTCACACAACATGATTTTGAACTCCCCGACAGGTCCAGATATTAAACATGCTAGATATCCTCCGACTGATCTACGATGCATCAGCAAGCCGCTCGGTTGCATCTAAGCAGTTCACACGACACAACCGCCGCTCACGGGACTGCGCTACGAAATGCCTCTGATTAGGGGACATTTTTTCTTGTTGCCATCCAAATGATATGATTGGATTGGAAGAAACACTGGTTGATGCGGTCAGGAATGGATTTAGACATTAGATATAGATTAGATATTCGATAGAAGAAATATCTCTTTACATCGCAATATCTGTGCTTTCCAAATAACGTATTCGGTCCTTCCCTAGTAATTAAGGTCTATGTGAATCATAAGCGCTTTGATTACCTGGTCAACTCTAACAACTGCTGACTGCAACTCCGCCTGCTTCTCCTGGAACAGGTTGCTGACATGATCTATCTCTGCAACTACAGAGACAGACAGAGAGACACAGAAAGAGACCCAGACAGAGATAGAGATAGAGACAGAGACACACACAGAGACAGAGAGAGATATTTAGTTCTTTATAAGTATACTTTAGAAACTCATATTTATACATTTGATTGCAATATTGCAGCTTTGTTTACATATTTCTTTGTTATAGAATATCTGCAATTGTACATTTGTCAATTGTAAATTAGATTTGTTTTGTTTTTATTTACCACTCGCTTTGACAATGTACAGTAAATGTACGTTTCCCATGCTAATAAAGCTCTTCAAATTGAATTTTTTTTATTGATAGAGACAGAGACACAGAAAGAGACCCAGACAGAGATAGAGAGAGACACCCAGAGAGGCAGAGAGAGATCAGACCACTGTGTCGTAGTGGTTGGAAGGACTAAAAGTGCATGTGTGTCTGCATGCGTGTGTGTGTGTGTCTGCATGCGTGTGTGTGTGTGTCTGCAAGTGTGTGTGTGTGTGTGTGTGTGTGTGTGTGTGCGTGTGTGTGTGTGTGCAGGCTCACAGAGGTTTCCGTTGATCAATGTGCTGTAGTCCATGTGTCCTCTCAGCAGGCGGACGGCCTTCAGCTTGGCCTCCTGCTCATCCACGCGCTCCTTCAACCACTGCAGCTTCTCTGCCTCCGACTGGACACCATGGAGCATGTGTGTGTGTGTGTGTGTGTGGTGTGTGTGCAAAAGTTAAGGAAGAAAGAAAATAAAAGAATAATGTAGCACACACAGTGCACTGATGCTGTTCACACAACAGTCTATTCAGACCATGGTTCCATTAAATGTCAGTGTTTACCTTGACCACATAAATAAATACATTGGCCTATTTCATTCACTTGAGGCATGACCAAGACAACAGACAACAGAACATTGAGTAACACAACAGCTGATTCTGTGTGGTTCAGCTACCTGAGTGTGTGCTTGGATGGGTATGCCCCGCTGTTGAAGATACCTGAGTCTCTGTTCCTGTGATGCAGACGATGTCAGAAAGAGGAACAAGAGGAAGATAAGATAAGATAAGATAGAACTTTATTAATCCCGAAGGAAATTCTTGTGCCAGGTTGCATAGCAATACAGTACAATAAAACAATAGAGAAATCAACAGAATAATAAAGATAAACTAACAGATTTACAGATGTACAGTACAGAAACATGGAACACAGTTCCATGCGTGCTATTCAGTGTGTAAAATACCCAGTGGCCATCAGGCGGTCACCTCTAGCTAGCGCTCCAGATATTTCACTTATTTTAGTAAAGGTGATGGTTGCACTTGCCTACACATGCATTAGCAGACACACACGTTGTCATACATACGCAGGCAAACACACATACATGCGCACACACATGCAACCATGCAAACCCTCCCAGTTGCTTTATAGAGGCCAAATCAACCACACATCATCTCAGCCATCACTCAGGAGCCAGGAATTAGCCACGTGTTGGTGTGAGGAAGCAGATTTATGTGAGCACGAGCAGGGTGCGAGCTGGAGAAATGTTGTCAATGTTACTAAAATAAGACAACAGTTTTTGCTCCCCCCCAACAACCAGTTTCTCAATTTGCATTCTTTTGGTCCGTCGAAGTGCCTTTTCTTCTACGTCACGAGGTGTGTGTGTGTGTGTGTAGATGTGTGGAGCTCTGTCTGGGCAGTGAGTGATGATGGCCATGTCCGAGAGAGGGTTACGTTTCTCAGACATTTACACGTTCAAAACCACATAACATTTAGATTGTGGACCATTTGCAACAGCACCACCCATGGAAGAAGGCCTTAGCAGAAACAACCGGGTATTCAAAGGCAATCCTATTCATATTTGTGAATGTTTAGCAATTTGAACAATACATTTTTTGCAAGTGTCACAATTGCAAGCAGCAAATCATTTTTTAAAGATTCGTTGAGACCCGCCAAAGATGTTGCCTGTTCAGGTTCTCAGCGTGTATCAAGCTGTAAATCAAAGGGCTTCGGACCCCCCAGACCCCCTGAGAACCCCCGAGACCCCTCGTATTCTGCTACCCTGCTTCTACTAGTTTACCAGTTAAAGCTACTATTGCAAACATCTCCATGCATGAAATACATCTCAAACGCATGTTATAGTGTATAAATCAAATTAAATGGAAGTAAGTGAAATATGCAGATGGCTTGCAGGTAAAGATTCAAGAATGCTAAAGACAAGTTGAATTGGAGGGATCAGAACCAGCCATCAACAACATCTAGCAATATTTACAATTAGGGATGCACCGATACGATACCAGTATTCGGTATCGGTCCGATACTCAGTGCTCATGTACTCGTACTCGTACTCGTTAAACTACTCCGATACAACCGCACCGATACCACTTTGGCAACGCAACGTTAATCTTGTAATATTCTTAGCCCAAGGAATATTGAAGTAAAGAGATGCAACGAGTTGGCGTTTATGGATGTTTAATAGCAACGAGAGATCGCATGAGATCAGAACCGCGAATTAACGGAGCCCCCCCCCCATCAGAACCGCGAATTAACAGACCCCCCCATCAGAACCGCGAATTAACGGAGCCCCCCCCCCCACCAGAGACGCTGACTCGGGAGCCAGCGTCTCACGGGAGCGTCTCATTGCGCATCCTTGGCGCAACATCTGTGATGTCCACCAATGTCCTAAACAACAACACGTCCTTGGTACCGAATATCCGACTGACGTATGTTGGATGGTTCTGAATAGGTTACATTTAATTGAAATTATTAATTATTAAATTATTAATTGAAGTTATATTTGTTTAATTTGTTCACAGTCAGAAAGTGAGGAACATCTGATTGAAAATAAAACATGTTTTCAAAGTCATTAGAACTGTAATGGTTTTATTAAGTACTCGGTATCGGTATTCGGTATCGGCAAGTACCCAAATGTAAGTACTTGTACTCGGTCTGAAAAAAAGTGGTATCGGTGCATCCCTATTTACAATGTTGAGAAATATGAAAAAAAAAGCAGTATAAAAGGCAGTATAAAATTTTTTAAGAAATTACAAAATACAGAATGAAAAAAATATAGAATAAGGTGAGACCATGTATATTTGCATTTATGTATGTCATAAGTCATAAGCATGTGTGCATGTGTGCCCTGGTGAGGTCACAGTCCTAAAGGCCTGTGGAAAGAAACTCCGTTTTAGTCTCTCTGTTCTAGCAGCGTGACTGCACCGGCGCTTGCCTGACCGCAGCTGTTGGAACAGTTTGTTGTTGGGGTGGTGAGGATCCTTCATGATCCTGCAGGCTCTGGTTCGACACCTCCTGGAGTACAGGTCCTGCAGGGTGGGGAATGCATTCAGCCAAACGCACCACCCTTTGCAGAGCCCTCCTGTCCTGAGAGGAGCTATTGCCAAACCAGGCAGTGATGCTTCCTGTTAGGTAGCTCTCCTCCGCACCAGCGTAGGAGGTCTGAAGGATCCTCCAGGAGACTCCGAACTTCCTCAGCTGCCTGAGGTGGTAGAGGTGCTGCTTCGCCTTCCTCACCAGAGTGTCAGCGTGTGTAGTCCAAGTCAGATCCTCTGCGATGTGGACTCCCAGGTACCTGAAGATGCTCACTCTCTCCACAGCAATCCCATTACTCCCCAGTGGTGTGTAAGTCCTCTGATGTTGTTGTGTCCTAAAGTCCACAATCAGCTCCTTAGTTTTGGAGACATTCAGCATGAGGCTGCTGTCTTGGCACGAGTGTGACAGTTTAGTAACTGTGTTGGAGCTGGACCTGGCCACACAGTTATGTGTGTACAGGGAGGACAGTAGGGGGCTGAGGACGCAACCCTGGGATGTACCGGTGTTCAGGGTGAGGGGTCTGGGGTTTTTCTACCCACCCTGACGACCTGGGGCCTAGCAGTGAGGAAATCCAGGATCCAGGCGTACAGGGGGGTGTTCAGACTAGGGTTGCTCAAAATTCCCGAATCTGACCCTTTTTAAATCTCGGGATTATAGAGCCCCTTCCCGGAAAATCCCGGGATTCCCGTAGAAACCAGAAGTGCCTTTTAATACTAATTTAATGCTAGGCCTATATAAATAAATGCAACAGAACAACGCTATTTTATCGAATACAAATGTTTTATTTCTATGAAGAACATGCAGCTGTACCACAAGGTCCCAGTCACGATTCATTAAATAAAGTATGTTTCTCATGCATAGCTCCATGTCGAGTCATGCTCTTGTGAAAACCACATGCTACAAACATACACTTTGGAAGCCTCTTTAGGGAAAACATGAAATCTAGAATAGTAGTGTACAAAATAAAACACAATTTGGAAACGGGAAATGCTTATTCCTCTAAATGATTTTACAGGTGTGAATTGTGATAGGTATAACCAAGACTGAACTTTGTATGTGTCTGTGTTGTGTGTGCAATGATTTTAAGTCCATTGTGTGTGCTATTTCGTACAAAAGCAATCAATGAGAAATAAATACACACACACACACACACACACACACACACACACACACACACACACTCACACACACACACTCACTCAATCGTGTTAGCATGCTCCTACATGCACTCTTAGCTGCGTTACCTTGGCAACCAACCTCTGTTGCTGAGCCTCAATTTGTTGCTGTTGTCTTGTGGCCATTTCCTGGAGCTCAGAGAGAGTCAGCTCTATGCGGGGAACCTATACCCCCCCCCACAGACACACACACACACACACACAAAAACACAGACAGGCACACAGACACACAGACACACAGACACACACACACAGACACACAGACACAGACACACACACAGACACACAGACACACACACACACAGACAAACACATAGACACACAAGAACATGCAGAAAAAAACCAAACTATCTTCGTTACATTCTGTAGCGGCCAGAGGGGGCGGGGCCACCACATGGCCGCGCAGATGACGTGGGGGCCGGAGGGATTATGAGGAATGTTATGTATGGGAAATGTATTATGGGAAAGCACATGGGCGTGGGGACGCTGGGGTGGGGACACCAATATCCAGCGATATCCCCCCCCCCTCCCGGATCAGAACCGCGAATTAACGGATTAATGTCCAAAACATAACAATCAGTCCTTGGTAAAGCACAATAAAAGGTAGACTCTGGGTGGTGTCTGGGCCACAGAGCAACAATACAACTACACTCCGCGTCTCGTCTCTTCAGCTCCTCCGTGGCGTTCGCGACAATTCGTTACATCCGCGCAAGTGATTATTTTTAGACCTTCTACAGGTAGTTCGTATGCCTGCCTATCTAAACAAGAAAATAATCATATTTGCACAATATATTGAGAATGTATTATTAGTTTAGGCTACTATTAATGCAACATAGTTATAAAAAGTTAACAAATACCCCCTCCCCCAAAAACGGGACCCGTTGCTAATTCCCGGTACTAAAGGGACTGAAGATTTCCCGGGAATCCCGGGATTCCGGCGAGCAACCCTAGTTCAGACCCAGTTCAATCAGCTTGCCAGCCATTCTGCTGCGAACTATGGTGTTGAACGTCAATAAATAGGATAACTCTCTGTAAATAGAACAAGTCTCTGTTAGTTTAGAATGAGGCATAGGACACTTCCCATGCCTCATTCTGCCTCATTCATTCATTTGGGTCACTTGTGGTCACTTGTGGTCACTTTCCTGTATGTGTATGTGACAATTACACGTCTTGAATCTTGAATCTTGAGAAAGAAAGGAAGAAAGAAAGAAAGAAAGGAAGTAGTGAAGTTGAAAGAGAATTGTTGGTCAATGGTCTCACACTGAACCCAGAGAACAACAGGCCCTATGCATTTTTTACAATACACGTTCTGGCCAGCAGCTAGCGGCTGCAGTATCCGCTCCCTTAGAGGCACTACACTTCCTGTTTGGTGAATGGGACAAGCAATGCTCCATGTAACTCGCCTATTCTCTGAGACACACACATCTCCGTCCTCACACACATGCATAGGAAAGAGGTTTTAAATAAGCACCTCACAGCCCCAAGCAACCTCGCAGCTGTATCACATGTATGGCTGTACCACAAGGTCCCAGTCACGATTCATTAAATAAAGTATGTTTCTCATGCATAGCTCCATGTCGAGTCATGCTCTTGTGAAAACCACATGCTACAAACATACACTTTGGAAGCCTCTTTAGGGAAAACATGAAATCTAGAATAGTAGTGTACAAAATAAAACACAATTTGGAAACGGGAAATGCTTATTCCTCTAAATGATTGAAGCCTCTTTAGGGAAAACATGAAATCTAGAATAGTAGTGTACAAAATAAAACACAATTTGGAAACGGGAAATGCTTATTCCTCTAAATGATTTTACAGGTGTGAATTGTGATAGGTATAACCAAGACTGAACTTTGTATGTGTCTGTGTTGTGTGTGCAATGATTTTAAGTCCATTGTGTGTGCTATTTCGTACAAAAGCAATCAATGAGAAATAAATACACACACACACACACACACACACACACACACACACACACACACACACACACACACACACACACACACACACACACACACACACACACACACACACACACACACACACACACACACAGACACACACACACACAGACACACACACACACACACACACACACACACACACACACACACACACACACACACAAGCACACACACACACACACACAAACACACACTCTACATATGTGATTTGAGAAAATGACTGATCAGCTGGTTTCTCTTAGTCGGCAAACAAATGTAGATTGCATCACATAGAGAACAATAATAGTCCGTACGATAACAATAAACATGATGGACACACAAAATTATAATAGTATGTGTTATGTATATATGGTGTAATTATTATTACATTAATGCTCTACACAAGCACAGTACAGACCCCCCAAGCACTCTCCAACACGAAGGTCTTCCTGTCAGTCAAATCAGATAAATTGTTGATGTGGTGGCGCGGGGTGCGTACGCAGACACACGCACAGACACACACAGACACACACAGACACACACACACACACACACATACACACACACACACACACACACACAGTCATCCATGGTGAAAAGCAGGGGGTTAGAAAGGGTGTAGACAAACATACCCTATAACACAGGAGGCACAAGCTTTAGTTCCAAGAGTTTCTCGCTTCGGCTCCTCATACTGCCCTCTCCTCGCCCCCTCGCTCGTCTCCCTCTTCCTCCTTCTCTCTCTTCTCTCTATCTCCTTTCCTCCTCATTCGTCTCCTCTCTCTCCCCCTCTCTCCCTCTCCCTCTTCCTCTCTCTCCTCCTCTCCCTCTCTCCTCCTCTCCTCTCTCCTTCTCCCTCTTCTCCTTCCTCCTCTCCTCTCTCTTCCTTCTCCTTCTCCTCTCCCCTCTTCTTCCTCATTATTCCTCTTCCTCCTCTCTTCTCCTCTCCTCTCCTCTCTCTCCTTCTATCCCTCCTCCCCTCTCTTCTCTTTTCAACAACACTACTAAGGAACATGGCATTACTTAGCACTCATTTCAGAGCATCAAAAACACCAATTACCTGATCAAGCGTATCAACATTATCATTATTATCATCTGGGATGTCCCCTCATTTCAGAGTCTGCTGTTCTCTATATATAGGTGTGGTTCTAAACTTGCGTAGAACGTAGTCATTCTAAAAGAGCATGGCCCAGGTGCATAACATGGAATTATTGTTATTATGTCAAGACACATTTAACCATACTTAACAGTCAGCCATTTAAATACTTTCAGTTTCATTGACTAGACTGCTAACAATAATGTAGGAATGATGACAGTGACAGTATATGGCCACAATATGATATGTTCTTGATCCTCTAGATACCATTGACTACAGTAGGATATTATTGTAGAAGCTGTAACAGAACACTGGTATACAGAATACTGACAATGTATGTAGTAGTAAAGTGCACTCAAACAATAACACTCAAAGATAAATAAAAGATATTGTACACAAGAACGTCGGACTCATAGCCAACACTGTGCTTACACTAAACACATGACAGAACCATGATGAATTTATGGGTGTCCTACATGTTGAATTAATCACCCAATGAACCATCTAAAAACAACACAGCCAGCGTGTGCTCATAAAGGCACCCTACTGTGTCACAATATTGGAGAACATGAAGTTATGCAAATTGAAGAGATGCAGATTATGGATGAGCTATCAGAGATGGCGGTGGAGGGGAAGGGGGGGTCGACTGTTTAGTTCCATGACACACACACACACACACACACACACGCAACAAAACCAGACACACCAAACACACACACACACACACACACACACACACACACACACACACACACACACACACACACACACACACACACACACACACACACACACACACACACACACACACACACACACACACACACACACACACAGTTTCATAGGATATAGCGACCTCTCCTTGACCTCTGCTGACAGCTTCCCCCCACCCAGGCCTGTTGTAATACTATTTTATCTTGTCTGCATATTATTATTCTATTATTTGAGACCCTAAGTACTGACTGTATCTTACTCTGGGTTGGTTAATCCTATTTTAGTCTGGCAAATCACCAATGTAAGGATTTTGCATCACATATGAGAACCAATAGAAATCAGTCCTGTGTACGTGAGGTGAACAATAAACACGTGATTGGACACACATGATTACATGTTATTATTATTATTATTGTTGTTGTTATTGTTATTATTATTGTTGTTATTATTATTATTATTATTATTATTACTCTCTACATCTACATATCCTACAGTCCTAGACCCCCAAATGTGTCACTCAACACTGAAGGTTTCTTCCTGTTCATGTGCAGAATAAATTGTGTGTGTGTGTGTGTGTGTGTGTGTGCGTGCGTGCGTGCGTGCGTGTGTGTGTTACTGACGGAACATGCACAATGGCAGGATGTGCCTTGAGTAAAGACGACTTTACACGCACGCACACACACACACACACACACACACACACACACACACTCATGACTGCTCATGGGATGAGAAAGCAGGGGGCCGTTAGGTAAAGGTGCTGTGGGGAAGACAATGCAGACATTCCCTAAACATCAGGAGGGAGCACAAGAGTTCTTTAGTTCCAAGATTTTCCTCTCTTCTGCTCTCTCTTCTGCTCTGTCTCTCTCTTCTGCCCCCTCCTCTGCGCTCTCTTCTGCTCTGTCTCTCTTCTGCTCTCTCTTCTGCTCTCTCTCTTATATTGTCTCTTCTGCTCTCTCTTCTGCTCTTTCCTCTGCTCTCTCATCTGTTCTGTCTCTCTCTCTCTCCCTCTCTCTTCTGCTCTGTCCTCTCTTATGTTCTCTCTTTCTCTCTCTTATGCTCTCTCTCTCTCTTATATGCTCTCTTCTGCTCTCTCTCTCTCTCCCTCTCTCATTCACTCTCTCTACTGCTCTCTCTCTCTTCTGCCCCATCCTCTGCTCTCTCTTATGTTCTCTCTCTTTCTCTCTCTTATGCTTTCTCTCTCTCTCTCTCTTCTGCTCTCTCTTCTGCTCTCTCTCTCTCTTATATGCTCTCTTCTGCTCTCTCTCTCTCATTCACTCTCTCTTCTGCTCTCTTCTGCGCTCTCTCTCTCTCTCTCTCTCTCTTTTCAACAACACTACTAAGGAACATGGCATTACTTAGCACTCATTTCAGAGCATCAAAAACACCAATTACCTGATCAAGCGTATCAACATTATCATTATTATCATCTGGGATGTCCCCTCATTTCAGAGTCTGCTGTTCTCTATATATAGGTGTGGTTCTAAACTTGCGTAGAACGTAGTCATTCTAAAAGAGCATGGCCCAGGTGCATAACATGGAATTATTGTTATTATGTCAAGACACATTTAACCATACTTAACAGTCAGCCATTTAAATACTTTCAGTTTCATTGACTAGACTGCTAACAATAATGTAGGAATGATGACAGTGACAGTATATGGCCACAATATGATATGTTCTTGATCCTCTAGATACCATTGACTACAGTAGGATATTATTGTAGAAGCTGTAACAGAACACTGGTATACAGAATACTGACAATGTATGTAGTAGTAAAGTGCACTCAAACAATAACACTCAAAGATAAATAAAAGATATTGTACACAAGAACGTCGGACTCATAGCCAACACTGTGCTTACACTAAACACATGACAGAACCATGATGAATTTATGGGTGTCCTACATGTTGAATTAATCACCCAATGAACCATCTAAAAACAACACAGCCAGCGTGTGCTCATAAAGGCACCCTACTGTGTCACAATATTGGAGAACATGAAGTTATGCAAATTGAAGAGATGCAGATTATGGATGAGCTATCAGAGATGGCGGTGGAGGGGAAGGGGGGGTCGCACTGCAATTAGTCACCTGCTGACCCATGCTGCCCGGGAATTCTGCAGTGCTTTGTCGGGTTTTCAGTTCAAATGGGAACAGCACACACACACACACACTAACACAGGGGCTGGGGGAATGAAAACCAAAGACCAATTCTGCTCTCCATCCACGAAGCCGAACGGGATGCGGGAAAGACAGAGAGAGTGAGAGATCGATATATATATACTGAGGGAGAGAGAGAGAGAGAGAGGGAGGGAGAGAGAAGCGGAGGAGAGGCACGGATGACGGGACCAGTTCTTATTAAAACTTTTTTTTCTTCCTCTCCCAAACACTGCTGTGAGCTGCTGTCCTGTCCTCTCCCCCCTCCCCTCTCTCTCTCTCTCTCTCTATCTTCTTTTCCCACCATGTCAAACTAGCAGGGTGACACAGCAGTCAAGCAGTAGCTGGAACACACACACACACACACACGCACACACACACACATATACGCACACACACACACACACATACGCACACACACACACACACACACACACACACACACACACACACACACACACACACATACCCATATCCTCATAGTCTCTGTTCTCTTTCTCTCTGGCATGTATTCCTCATAGTCTCTCTCTCTCTCTCTCTCTCTAGCATGTCATTCCCCTCACCTGATCTTCTCTACCCATCTCCTCACCTGAAGCTAATTTACTCATCAGTCCCTCAGCATATATACCAGCTCTCTCCATTTTATTCTTAGTTCCTGATTTACCTGACTTCCCTGATTTCAACCCTGCCTGTCTGTCTTTATGGATTTTGATTCTTCGTATGCCCCTTGTCGGTTTTGTTTGTTTGATTGACTGATCTCCTGGTTTTGACCTTGCTCGTTGTGAATGAGTAAATTGGACTTACCCTGCAACTTGTCTGTCTCCTGGTCATGCTTTTGGGTTCTACCTGCCAGTACTGGGAACATAACAGTGTGTGTGATGGGTGTGTGTGTGTGTGTGTGTCTGTGTGTGTGTGTGTGTGTGTGTGTGTGTGTGTGTGTTTGTATGTGTGTGTCCACAGCACATTAGACATGCCCCCCCCCCCCATCTGAAGGAGTCCACATGTATTAGGAGCTTAGTCCTGCTGCATTACAGTAGCTACAGTCACACTAATAAAACACAGCACGCGGCCCCGGCTTGACTTGCTTCCAACGTGCGCTGTTCTTGGAGCCGTGCCCTGTCAGGGTCCAGTGGAGCGCATGCAGGATCCTCCTCATTACACGCTGCTGTCAATGCACAGCATCATTGTTGGTTGCAAATAATTCCTCAAGGAGTAGATAAGGATATGACGCTGTACGTCTTCGTCTCTCAATCGTTGGAAATATACAAAACTACACACAACAACAACGGGTCTCGCTGCATGGGTCATTAGCTTAAAGCAGACCTAGCTTTGCCATTCACTTGGAATCGATGAGCAATCTCAAATGAGATTGGCTGTAACCCTGCAACAGGGGAATCCAGTTCTGTGTCTGTATAAGTGACATCCATTCTAAATGTAAATTATTAATCAGGCACTAATGTGGTTTATATATTTTCACTTTATCTGACAGAGGGGAGAAGCATTCCAACCCTCTGCGCTACTCAGGCAGGTTCATTCAGTCACAATGGTTTCCTGAGCAGATTATAATAGTTCTGATAATATATAACTATATTATAAAAGTTTAATACAGTACAATCCAAAATTATACAAAACATATTTCTTGCTATGCAACCTGGCACAATAATTTCCTTCGGGATTAATAAAGTTCTATCTTCTCTTGTCTTATCTTGTGTGTACCACTGTATGTAGTATTGTGTTACTATTGTAGTACCCACACGGCGGCACTGGAGGAGAGCGGACTCGGCTATGTTGTTAGGAATACAGTTGAAACAAGATAGTCAACATTAAATACGTTGTGTCTTTGAGGTTTATGAAGTGTTATATAAATAAACTGCATCATCACCAGCATGGTCTAGGTATCATTAGATAATCCGTAATTCATTTGAAACCCCCCCCCCAAAAAATATAGTATTTGTTTCAAAACCAAAAACGGAAAAAAACTTAATCAAACAATGAAAAACAAGAGGATGCTGATGCCCTGGTGGCATCTGAGTGCCCACAGTCAGGTTTCCTCGCATGTCAACCCACCCCTGGAGAACCAGAGAACCAGGGGGAGATTTTGAATGCTTATGCGGGCTATGGGGAGCCCGTCTGTGGGCTTTGAACATCCCACAGACCCCCTGGAACCTCCAGCAATCCACAACACCTGTTTGACTCTGTTTCCAAGATAACAACGAACAGAAAAGCTATTAAGACCTCTCAGATAATCGGGAAATTACTTTGTAAACAATTTTATCTAATATTTTTATTACAAAGTAATTTACTTTCTCCATCTCCAGAACCCAGCTTGGGTCTTTGGGGGGTCTGTGGGACAAAGCCAAGCTGCTGACAGGCCGCCCATAGCCTGCATTAAAACCTCCCGCTGGTTCTCTGGTTCTCTGGGCTTCTATTTTGAATTAATTTTCTTCCATGTCAGTATCTGATGATACCCAGACCCAGTGCTCGAAGCGGGCCGGTACACATCGGTACGCAGTACCCGCACTTCTACATTTTACTCTTTGGCTTACCATGGTTTTTTCTTCCGTACCGGCACAAGCTGCCGGTACTCTTTTCTGCCCTCTCAATCTCGGGCTCCGCCTCTCTTCCTACATCAACTACATTACCCAGGAGTGACACCTGTGACACTCACTTGTTCCCGTTCTCTACAAGTCATAATGTCTCTGGTCTACATAATGCTAGACTAGTACTGAGTCTCTGGTCTACATAATGCTAGATTGTTATCAAAAGCAACCTCCTGCACTGCAAGTAAACATTGGCTTGTAGTGCCAACTATTAAGATTAAAGATCAATACATGTAACAGATGTAACAATAATTATTGTAAGTTACCAATAAGAGGACTGAAACATAAATAGGCTATTTATTTTGGTTTTGTACCTCCACGATTAATGTGCATACATTTTTTTGAGCCAGTATTTATTTTACAATTGTTTTAATCAACATTAACGCGTTGTTTAGACAACCCCAGTTTGCATATCGCCTAGTACTAGTCTAGCATTATGTAGACCAGAGACTCAGTACTAGTCTAGCATTATGTAGACCAGAGACTCAGTACTAGTCTAGCATTATGTAGACCAGAGACTCAGTACTAGTCTAGCATTATGTAGACCAGAGACTCAGTACTAGTCTAGCATTATGTAGACCAGAGACTCAGTACTAGTCTAGCATTATGTAGACCAGAGACTCAGTACTAGTCTAGCATTATGTAGACCAGAGACATTATGACTTGTCGAGAACGGGAACAAGTGAGTGTCACGGGTGTCACTCCTGGGTAATGTAGTTGATGTAGGAAGAGAGGCGGAGCCTGAGATTGAGAGGACAGAAAAGAGTACCGGCAGCTTGTGCCGGTACGGAAGAAAAAACCACGGTAAGCCAAAGAGTAAAATGTAGAAGTGCATGTACTGCGTACCGATGTGTACCGGCCCGCCTCCGCAAGACCATCGGCTCTACCAAGCGGGAGTATAAGAACAGGGTGGAGGACAAATTCAAGAGCCACGACGTGAGGGGTGTGTGGAAGGGGCTGCAGACAATCACAGACTTCAGAGGGAGAACCAGCGGTGTAGAGAACTCCTCTACCTCCCTCCCAGGCGAGCTAAACACCTTCTTCGCTCGGTTCGACGTGAACGGCAGCCCGCCGAAGTCAGCGCTGCCTGAGGAGACCAGCCTGCTGAACATCTCAGAGGCTGACGTGCGCAGAGCTAAGGGTACTGGCTAGTGTTAGTGTTACTGCTAGTGCTAGTCCTGGTGCTAATTGCTGGTGCTAGTGTTGTGCTAGTGTGACTGTCTGAGGAAGTATTCTGTGACATTCTGTGAATGTCAAAATACAACAATGTATATTTTATTACATTGATTTATATGTGTATTGCTCCCCGTAATATTTTTTGTATACTTTATTTTATCTTATACAGTTTTCTTTGTTTAGTTTTTTTGTAACTTGTTAATATAGTTTTCTATTCTATTTCTATTTCTATTTCTATTTCTATTTGTATTCTTTTATAACTACGGTCGGCTGTCGGGCGTTTTGCACATAAGATTTTCACTCACTGCTTATACTTGTGTAAACTGTGAAGTGACAATAAAATACTTGAAACTTGATGGTATGTCTCCTACACCCATCACACACATGCACACACACACATGCACATGTGCGCACACACACACACACACACACACACACAAACACACACACATAAATACAACAGCAGACACAAATACGTGAGGACGTTTGACATACCGTATATTAGGTGCCTTTAGTAACATGAAACCTGCTTGCCTCTCAATACTCTGCTGCAAATTATTGCAAATATTCAGTCCTAATCTTCAGCAACATTCCCAAAGCTGTTGTGTGTGTGTTTGTGTGTGGTGTGTGCACATGTGTGTGTTTGTGTGTGGTGTGTGCACGTGTGTGTGTTTGTGTGTGGTGTGTGAGCACATGTGTGTGTGTTTATGTGTGGTGTGTGAGCACATGTGTGTGTGTTTGTGTTTGGTGTGTGCACGTGTGTGTGTTTGTGTGTGGTGTGTGCAAGTGTGTGTGTTTGTGTGTGGTGTGTGAGCACATGTGTGTGTGTGTGTTTGTGTGTGTGGTGTGTGTGTGTGTGTGTGTGTGTGTGTGTGTGTGTGTGTGTGTGTGTGTGTGTGTGTGATGGTGTGTGTGTGTGTAATGTTGTGTGTGTGTGTGTGTGTGTGTGTGTGTTGTGTGTGTGTGTGTGTGTGTTGTGTGTTGTGTGTGTGACTCTTCATCTGTCATTCTAATCGGGCACAAGACAATCTGCATAAAGAGAAACAGCCAGACAGAAGTAACAACAACAAACACAGCAGCAGCAGAGCAGAGAGGCACTGCGCTGCTGCTGCTGCTGCTGCTGCTGCTGCTGCTGCAGTTGCTGAGACAACAGAAACACAAGGTAACACTTGACAACCACGCTGCCAGCGTGAATAATTATCCTTGTAGTGACGTGACCTCACACACACACACACACACACACACACACACACACACACACACACACACACACACGCACACACACACACACACACAGAGTAACAGCTCATGACTCGCACCAGTCAACACCTGAGTCATTAACTAAATATAGCATTTATATTTAAATGATAGTGATTAAATCACCACATGTTACATAATCATCTAACAATGTATTGCTGATGCATAGAATGACTACAGTAGATCATAATGTGTCTCACTGACAGAATTCGAGGGGCATACGGGTCCCACCTGTTCATTTTAAGATGCAATTTTGTGTAATTTCAATAAATGTATTCTCGTGGAAAATTCATCATCCAAGACCAGGAAAAATGGGAAGAATTTGCTTTTCAATAATGTTGAACAATGACATGACCACTAGTTACCGTTACACATGACCACTAGTTACCGTTACACATGACCACTAGTTACCGTTACACATGACCACTAGTTACCGTTACACATGACCACTAGTTACCGTTACACATGACCACTAGTTACCGTTACACATGACCACTAGTTACCGTGACACATGACCACTAGTTACCGTTACACATGACCACTAGTTACCGTTACACATGACCACTAGTTACCGTGACACATGACCACTAGTTACCGTTACACATGACCACTAGTTACCGTTACACATGACCACTAGTTACCGTTACACATGACCACTAGTTACCGTTACACATGACCACTAGTTACCGTTACACATGACCACTAGTTACCGTTACACATGACCACTAGTTACCGTTACACATGACCACTAGTTACCGTTACACATGACCACTAGTTACCGTGACACATGACCACTAGTTACCGTTACACATGACCACTAGTTACCGTTACACATGACCACTAGTTACCGTTACACATGACCACTAGTTACCGTTACACATGACCACTAGTTACCGTTACACATGACCACTAGTTACCGTTACACATGACCACTAGTTACCGTTACACATGACCACTAGTTACCGTTACACATGACCACTAGTTACCGTGACACATGACCACTAGTTACCGTTACACATGACCACTAGTTACCGTTACACATGACCACTAGTTACCGTTACACATGACCACTAGTTACCGTTACACATGACCACTAGTTACCGTTACACATGACCACTAGTTACCGTTACACATGACCACTAGTTACCGTTACACATGACCACTAGTTACCGTTACACATGACCACTAGTTACCGTTACACATGACCACTAGTTACCGTTACACATGACCACTAGTTACCGTTACACATGACCACTAGTTACCGTTACACATGACCACTAGTTACCGTTACACATGACCACTAGTTACTGTTACACACAACAGCGAGTTAAAGGCACCAGTTGTGTGTAATGGTTTTAGTGAGAGAGATAAAGCTGTAACCCACCTCCAGGTTTAGATGTCCACTGGTATTTACTCTCTATTCTTCTGACTTTACTTACATGGAGAGCGGAGAAGTTTCGGGTCAAGACACAGAGATTCGTCCAGACTAATGAAAGGCAGGTTGAGGGAGAGAAGAGGAGGAGGAGGAGGAGGAGGAGGAGGAGGAGGAGGAGGTGAAAGACAAGCTCTTGGCTGGCTAACAATCCTCTTAGCCTGGTTATGTCATGGGACTGTGCTAATCCAACCTTAACTGACTGACCAAGTGGTTTTAATTTTTTTGGGTAGGGGGGTGGTTTGCTAGAAGAAAGAGAGGATAAAAAGTATATTAATAGATAGTATGGATAGAAAAAAAAATTATACTATTTAAAGAATATATAAGATAAAGAAAACAATATAACATAGCTACACCCACACACAAGACACACAACATACACACCCAGACACACACACACACCCACACACACAGACACACACACACACAACACACACACACACACACACACACGGACACACATACACGCTGCTGTCAATGCACAGCATCATTGTTGGTTGCAAATAATTCCTCAAGGAGTAGATAAGGATATGACGCTGTACGTCTTCGTCTCTCAATCGTTGGAAATATACAAAACTACACACAACAACAACGGGTCTCGCTGCATGGGTCATTAGCTTAAAGCAGACCTAGCTTTGCCATTCACTTGGAATCGATGAGCAATCTCAAATGAGATTGGCTGTAACCCTGCAACAGGGAATCCAGTTCTGTGTCTGTATAAGTGACATCCATTCTAAATGTAAATTATTAATCAGGCACTAATGTGGTTTATATATTTTCACTTTATCTGACAGAGGGGAGAAGCATTCCAACCCTCTGCGCTACTCAGGCAGGTTCATTCAGTCACAATGGTTTCCTGAGCAGATTATAATAGTTCTGATAATATATAACTATATTATAAAAGTTTAATACAGTACAATCCAAAATTATACAAAACATATTTCTTGCTATGCAACCTGGCACAATAATTTCTCTTATCTAATAATCTTCTCTTATCTTATCTTGTGTGTACCACTGTATGTAGTATTGTGTTACTATTGTAGTACCCACACGGCGGCACTGGAGGAGAGCGGACTCGGCTATGTTGTTAGGAATACAGTTGAAACAAGATAGTCAACATTAAATACGTTGTGTCTTTGAGGTTTATGAAGTGTTATATAAATAAAACTGCATCATCACCAGCATGGTCTAGGTATCATTAGATAATCCGTAATTCATTTGAAACCCCCCCCCAAAAAATATAGTATTTGTTTCAAAACCAAAAACGGAAAAAAACTTAATCAAACAATGAAAAACAAGAGGATGCTGATGCCCTGGTGGCATCTGAGTGCCCACAGTCAGGTTTCCTCGCATGTCAACCCACCCCTGGAGAACCAGAGAACCAGGGGGAGATTTTGAATGCTTATGCGGGCTATGGGGAGCCCGTCTGTGGGCTATGAACATCCCACAGACCCCCTGGGAACCTCCAGCAATCCACAACACCTGTTTGACTCTGTTTCCAAGATAACAACGAACAGAAAAGCTATCCTCTCAGATAATCGGGAAATTACTTTGTAAACAATTTTATCTAATATTTTTATTACAAAGTAATTTACTTTCTCCATCTCCAGAACCCAGCTTGGGTCTTTGGGGGGTCTGTGGGACAAAGCCAAGCTGCTGACAGGCCGCCCATAGCCTGCATTAAAACCTCCCGCTGGTTCTCTGGTTCTCTGGGCTTCTATTTTGAATTAATTTTCTTCCATGTCAGTATCTGATGATACCCAGACCCAGTGCTCGAAGCGGGCCGGTACACATCGGTACGCAGTACCCGCACTTCTACATTTTACTCTTTGGCTTACCATGGTTTTTTCTTCCGTACCGGCACAAGCTGCCGGTACTCTTTTCTGTCCTCTCAATCTCGGGCTCCGCCTCTCTTCCTACATCAACTACATTACCCAGGAGTGACACCTGTGACACTCACTTGTTCCCGTTCTCTACAAGTCATAATGTCTCTGGTCTACATAATGCTAGACTAGTACTGAGTCTCTGGTCTACATAATGCTAGATTGTTATCAAAAGCAACCTCCTGCACTGCAAGTAAACATTGGCTTGTAGTGCCAACTATTAAGATTAAAGATCAATACATGTAACAGATGTAACAATAATTATTGTAAGTTACCAATAAGAGGACTGAAACATAAATAGGCTATTTATTTTGGTTTTGTACCTCCACGATTAATGTGCATACATTTTTTTGAGCCAGTATTTATTTTACAATTGTTTTAATCAACATTAACGCGTTGTTTAGACAACCCCAGTTTGCATATCGCCTAGTACTAGTCTAGCATTATGTAGACCAGAGACTCAGTACTAGTCTAGCATTATGTAGACCAGAGACTCACGACTAGTCTAGCATTATGTAGACCAGAGACTCAGTACTAGTCTTGCATTATGTAGACAAGAGACTCAGTACTAGTCTAGCATTATGTAGACCAGAGACTCAGTACTAGTCTAGCATTATGTAGACCAGAGACATTATGACTTGTCGAGAACGGGAACAAGTGAGTGTCACGGGTGTCACTCCTGGGTAATGTAGTTGATGTAGGAAGAGAGGCGGAGCCTGAGATTGAGAGGACAGAAAAGAGTACCGGCAGCTTGTGCCGGTACGGAAGAAAAAACCACGGTAAGCCAAAGAGTAAAATGTAGAAGTGCATGTACTGCGTACCGATGTGTACCGGCCCGCCTCCGCAAGACCATCGGCTCTACCAAGCGGGAGTATAAGAACAGGGTGGAGGACAAATTCAAGAGCCACGACGTGAGGGGTGTGTGGAAGGGGCTGCAGACAATCACAGACTTCAGACGGAGAACCAGCGGTGTAGAGAACTCCTCTACCTCCCTCCCAGGTGAGCTAAACACCTTCTTTGCTCGGTTCGATGTGAACGGCAGCCTGCCGAAGTCAGCGCTGCCTGAGGAGACCAGCCTGCTGAACATCTCAGAGGCTGACGTGCGCAGAGCCTTCAAGCGGGTGGACATCCGGAAGGCGGTGGGCCCCGACCACATCCCGGGGCGCGTCCTCAGAGCAGACATCTTCAACCTGTCCCTGTTCCAGGCTGTTGTTCCCGAGGGCTTCAAGATGTCCATCATTGTGCCTGTCCCTAAACACCCCAAGGTAACCTGCCTGAATAACTGGAGACCCGTAGCCCTCACCTCGATTGTCAGTAAATGCTTCGAGAGGCTGGTCAAGGACTTAATTTGTTCCATGTTGCCTGCCCACGCTGGAACCCATGGGCCAATTTGCGTACCGTCAAAACAGATCCACCGACGATGCGATTGCCATGGCACTTCACACCGCCCTCTCTCACCTGGAGGGGAAGAACTGTTGTGTGCGAATGCTGTTTGTGGAGCTTCAAACTCAGCCGTTCAAAGGGCACGATAGTTCCCGTCAAGCATCGACACCAAAGCTGCAAGGGTCTAGGCCTGCATCCGACCCATGTGCAGGCCTGGATACCTGGACTTCTCCTGTCGGCCACCGCCAGGTGGGTGAGGGACCTCAGAGCCACTGACCCTCCAACACGGGGAGCCCCACAGGGATGCGTGTTGGCCCTCTGGGCCTCTACTCCCTGTAACATTCCACGGACCCTGCCATGGCCTATGCCACCAGGCCCAACGTCATCATCAAGTTGCTGACGGGACAGGACAGTGTTGGGATCTGATCGCCGCTGCCTGACGAGACCGCCTACAGGGAGGAGGTTGGATCACTGGCACAGTGGTGCCCAAGAAACAACCTCGCCCTCAACGTCAAGAAGACCAAGGAGCTGATCGTGGACTACAGGAAGCGGAGAGGAGAGCACGCCCCATCTCCATCGACCGGGTTGCAGTAAGAGGGTCAGCAGCTTCAAAGTTCTCGGCGTGCACATCTCCGAGGACCTCACATGGACCACGCACACCACACACGTGGTGAAAAAGGCCCAACAACGCCTGTATTTCCTCAGGCGACTGAGGAAATTCAACATGTGCCCCCGCATCCTCAGAACATTCTACTCCAGTACCATCGAGAGTGTTCTCACTGGATGCATCACCGTCTGGTACGGGAACTGCACCGCACTCGAGCGTAGAACACTACAGAGGGTGGTGCGGACGGCCCAGTACATCGTTGGAGGTGAGCTTCCCTCCCTCCTGGATATATACACCAGGCGGTGCGTGGCCAAGGCCAAACGGATTATTAAAGACAATAACCACCCCAGCCACAAACTGTACACACTTCTACCGTCAGGCAGGCGATACCGCAGTATCAAGTGCCACACGAGCAGACTCAGAGACAGCTTCCACAGTCAGGCCATCAGGCTGCTGAACAAGTGCTAGTGCTAAGTGTTACTGCTACTGCTAGTGCTAGTGCTAGTGCTAGTGTTACTGCTAGTGCTAGTCCTGGTGCTAATTGCTGGTGCTAGTGTTGTTCTAGTGTTGTTCTAGTGTGACTGTCTGAGGAAGTATTCTGTGACATTCTGTGAATGTCAAAATATAACAATGTATATTTTATTACATTGATTTATATTTGTATTGCTCCCCTTAATATTTTTTGTATACTTTATTTTATCTTATACAGTTTTCTTTTGTTTTTTTTTACTTTTTTAATATATTTTTTACTTAGAATTTCTATTTCTATTCCTAATTTTGTATTCTTTATACTGCTGTCGGCTGTCGGGCGTTTTGCACATAAGATTTTCACTCACTGCTTATACTTGTGTAAACTGTGAAGTGACAATAAAATACTTGAAACTTGATGGTATGTCTCCTACACCCATCACACACATGCACACACACACATGCACATGTGCGCACACACACACACACACACACACACACAAACACACACACATAAATACAACAGCAGACACAAATACGTGAGGACGTTTGACATACCGTATATTAGGTGCCTTTAGTAACATGAAACCTGCTTGCCTCTCAATACTCTGCTGCAAATTATTGCAAATATTCAGTCCTAATCTTCAGCAACATTCCCAAAGCTGTTGTGTGTGTGTTTGTGTGTGGTGTGTGCACATGTGTGTGTTTGTGTGTGGTGTGTGCACGTGTGTGTGTTTGTGTGTGGTGTGTGAGCACATGTGTGTGTGTTTATGTGTGGTGTGTGAGCACATGTGTGTGTGTTTGTGTTTGGTGTGTGCACGTGTGTGTGTTTGTGTGTGGTGTGTGCTGTGTGTGTTTGTGTGTGGTGTGTGCACATGTGATGTGTATATTCCTGTGTGCACACACACACACACACACACACACACACACACACACACTGAATGGAAGTCAATGGAGGTCTTATTCACACAAAGACCCTGTCTAGACCTGGGTTCAGTCCACTGTTCAAAACATATATTCGTCTTTAGAGAAGCCAGGGTGACCTCAGTCTCTCTTCCTGACAACACATGACACATAATAACAGCATGAGGTAAATGCACACAAATATAAACACATCATATCTTACGGCATCTTTGCAGATTTCGGTGAGTTTATGTGTGTGTGTGTGTGTGTGTGTGTGTGTGTGTGTGTGTGTGGGTGGGTGTGTGTGTGTGTGTGTGTATGTGTCTCTGTGTGTGGAATCAACACACACACACATAGATGTTTGTTGCTAGAATTTGGTGACACAGATACATGCTTATATTGCAACCACAAACATATGACTACATGTAGGATTATACTGTCATTAGCTCAGCGTGGTTTAGGATCATGGATTGTCCTGAGAAACACTTTTCCCTCTTTTTGGCTGCACTTCAACATTTGACAAACATCAAAATGGCTTACCATTACTGTGGCGTGTAAAGAAAATGTGAAACGTTCATGCCGGGCCCACCTGTTGTCTTATGCCAATTCATTCACCCCAAATTACCAATGTTCTCTAATCAATATAAAGATGCATTACCAATATATTACCAATGTTCTAGAATCAATATACACATGCATTACCAATATATTACTAATGTTCTAGAATCAATATACACATGCATTACCAATATATTACTAATGTTCTAGAATCAATATACACATGCATAACCAATATATTACCAATGTTCTAGAATCAATATACACATGCATTACCAATATTACCAATGTTCAATAATCAATATACACATACATTACCAATATATTACTAATGTTCCAGAATCAATATACACATGCATTATCAATATATCACTAATGTTCTAGAATCAATATACACATGCATAACCCAATATATATTTTCCAATGTTCTAGAATCATTATTCAGATTTGACATTGGTTTTCTGTGAGCTTTGTCACAAACCTCCCTTCATTGAAGCCGATATTTCTCCTCGTTGCATGGTTTATTTTTTCATGTGGTCTTTAATTGTCTACTGCATCACAACAGTATATGAAATGTTGTTTTTAGCATGCTGCTGTCGATAACTCATCAACAAAAACAAGACGAAGAAGAGGAATAATGAATGATAGATGTATGTGTGTGTGTGTGTTTGTGTATGTGTATGTGTATGAGTGTGTGTGTGTGTGTGTGTGTGTGTGTGTGTGTGTGTGTGTGTGTGTGTGTGTGTGTGTGTGTGTGTGTGTGTGTGTGTGTGTGTGGTGTGTGTGTGTGTGTGTGTGTGTGAGTGTGTGTGGTGTGTGTGTGTGTGTGTAGCCTTACCGTCTTGTCGTCCACTAACTCCGTATCTCCAACAGCTGTGTTGTCCAGCGGTGGTGGGCTACTGCCCACTGTGTATAGAGGATGACACATTGTGAAATCAACTGCAACACTGAGAACAACTTAAACAACATAAACCACACCAAGCTGTCACCGTGGGAGCAAGACACACATACATAATGCAAAGAACACAACAAGAAGGCAATACAAATAACATACAAAGGAACTGCACAGAGACAAAGGAGCAGAAACAAAAATGGTGACAAAGGATGTGACACAACGCAACAACAACAGTGTGTGTATGCAACTCCAACTCAAACACAATACAATTATAACTTATATCAAATAACAAGAGAAAAAACTAATGGTAACGGTGTAAAACTCCCAAATTATCATCTGAAAAATTATCTAGTCAATATTGTATTTTGTTTCATTTTAAAGCAACATTTTGTTAGATTTTTCAGTATACTATAAGTACCTTACTAAATCCTACCTGCAGTACAAATCACAAACAAAACATACGCAAAACATTCTGTATATAAATCACAGTTTTCTACCACTGCAGATTAAATGTATTCAATAAATAATCTAAGGTAGCATGGATTCATGCTAGACAGAGACGTTGTTCCCATCCGACCAAAGAATGTGTGGTTTTATGCACATCTGCATAAGTTGTAATATTTGCAATATCTGAAATATCGTACTCGTAGCACTTTTACAATATTCATAAGAATAAAAAATGTATTATTAATTTATTTATTTAATTTAATTTAATAAATTGACTAACAGTAGGAGTTTGCTTCTTAGTTGTTTCAGATGTTTTTATCTACATATAATGTAGTATTTATAAATGTATATTACTATATCTATTATCCATCTGTATCAATTCTATTGTATTCTGTGGCTCATCTATAAATAGGGTTTCTATCACATCATGTTTACCAGCTTCCACATGACCACAAGGACCCTTCTAGTGCCTCTCTGTGTTTACAGCTCAACTGGTGTGTGTGTGTGTGTGTGTGTGTTAGCAGCAGGAGACTCAATGTGTCCATAGTGTAGTCTGGTCTTCTTATGTAACAATAATCTACTTATCTGGCTAACAACTGACCTAGTCACTGACCTTAACACCTTCTTCAACCCTATACAGAGAGAGAGCAATAGGGGTGTGTGTGTGTGTGTGTGTGTGTGTGTGTGTGTGTGTGTGTGTGTGTGTGTGTGTGTGTGTGTGTGTGTGTGTGTGTGTGTGTGTGTGTGTTTATGAGTGAGAGTGAGAAAGTGCGTGTGTGTGTGTGTATTGCAATTGTTATTTGTGGTGTTTGTAGTTTGTTGTCTCAAATAATACCACTATCCACTGTTTTATGACAATAAAATCACATAAATATGACATATTTCTAAAATGAAAATAAATAAAATACAAATGCACTTTAACTCTTTTTCTCAGATTTGTCTCAATAATTACAAAATAATAGATTCACAAATGCATTTCATGATTTTGAAAGAAATAACAGAATTTTCAAAGTGTATTATGTAAATATATGCTTTTCATGGCTTGAATTCATTCATATGTACTAAAACATGTGTTAATGTTTTCATGACCAATCATATGTTAAGAGTCATATAGCCTAATGTATGTCCGTAACCAAATGTTTAATACATCGTGACCTACTGGTTGGTAACAGAAACAAATAAACAGCACATTTCACTTAGAATGTGTGCATGGGTGGATTTAATGTAATGTAAGGTCGAAAACATATGATTGGTGAAACAGAATGAACTTGAATGCAGAATGCAGAATTAGAATTTTGACACAGATATGTTCACACCTATCTGGTTTCTGTTGGCTTGTCAGATATATTTATGAGAATGTGTATAAAGCTGTAAATCATGAAATTAATTTGTGAATGCTCTTCCCACTAGATTGTTGCCAATCAAAACATTTCATGGAACAGATTGTGAATCAGCAATTGAGAGCGAACATTTTTTTTCAATGAGAGCACTCACGCCATACAGCCATAACAGCCCTGCTCAAAACATGACATTTAAATTTACATTTACATTTAGGGCACTTTGCACCCTTTTATCCAAAGTGACTTACAAAGGGTACATTTGTTGAAGGAGACAGTAATATATTGCTGTGCTACTTAAAGATAAGAATAGAGCAGGTTTCAAGCATTCATAGTAGCAAGGCTGAAGGCCATCACACACCAGTCACAAATTGCGACGCGAAAATGAGAATCGTGTCCAAATATCACACTGCTGGCGACGCATTGTTGTGGCACTTTTACAATGAAGTTACAAATGCATTCACGGCTGTCCAAATACATTGGTGGCAGGCTCATTCTTGGCCACTCCTAGTGTCTTTCTTCCTCACATATGTCGCTCAGAGCGTCTGAAAGCGCCATTGCAACGCGACGCGTCATGTGGATAGAACATATGGCGGCTGGTCGAGCTGTGACAACAGCATACTGCATCTTCAAGTTCAAGTTCAAGTTCAAGTATTTTTATTGTAACTTCACAATTTACAATTTACAGTGAGTTAAAAAGTTTTAGTGCAAAACGCCCGACAGCCGACAGTAATTATAAGAATACAAAATAGAGTAAAACTACAAAATAGAAATAGAACTATAAATAGAATTCTATATAAAATAAGTAAATTAAATCTAAAATGAAATGGAATATACAGTAAAATATCCATACACATATAAATCGATGTACTAAAATATACATTGTTATATGCTGACATTCACAGAATGTCACGGAATACCTTCCCAGACAGTCGACACAACACTAGCACCAGCAGTTGGCACCAGCACTAGCACTAACACCAGCACCAGCACTAGCAGTAACACTAGCACCAGGGCCAGCACTAGCAGTAACACCAGCACAGCACTAGCAGTAACACTTAGCACTAGCCTTAGACATTGATGCCGAACTTGTTCAGCAGCCTGATGGCCTGACTGTGGAAGCTGTCTCTGAATCTGCTCGTGTGGCATTTGATACTGCGGTATCGCCTGCCTGACGGTAGGAGTGTGTACAGTTCATGGCTGGGGTGGTTATTGTCTTTAATAATCCGTTTGGCCTTGGCCACACACCGCCTGGTGTATATATCCAGGAGGGAGGGAAGCTCACCTCCAACGATGTACTGGGCCGTCCGCACCACCCTCTGTAGTGTTTTACGCTCCAGTGCGGTGCAGTTCCCGTACCAGACGGTGATGCATCCTGTGAGAACACTCTCGATGGTACAGGAGTAGAATGTTCTGAGGATGCGGGGGCACATGTTGAATTTCCTCAGTCGCCTGAGGAAATACAGGCGTTGTTGGGCCTTTTTCACCACGTGTGTGGTGTGCGTGGTCCATGTGAGGTCCTCGGAGATGTGCACGCCGAGGAACTTGAAGCTGCTGACCCTCTCTACTGCAGCACCGTCGATGGAGATGGGGGCGTGCTCTCCTCTCCGCTTCCTGTAGTCCACGATCAGCTCCTTGGTCTTCTTGACGTTGAGGGCGAGGTGGTTTTCTTGGCACCACTGTGCAAGTGATCCAACCTCCTCCCTGTAGGCTGTCTCGTCATCGTCGGCGATCAGACCCAACACTGTCGTGTCGTCAGCAAACTTGATGAAGACGTTGGAGCTGTGCATAGCCATGCAGTCGTGGGTGTACAGGGAGTAGAGGAGAGGGCTCAACACGCATCCCTGAGGGGCTCCGGTGTTGAGGGTCAGCGGCTCTGAGGTGGTGCTGCCCATCCAGGAAGACAGGAAGTCCAGTATCCAGCTGCACATGGTCGGGTGCAGGCCTAGACTCCTGAGCTTGGTGTCGAGCTTGGCAGGAACTATCGTGTTGAACGCTGAGTTGAAGTCCACAAACAGCATTCTCACACAACAGTTCTTCCCCTCCAGGTGAGAGAGGGCGGTGTGAAGTGCCATGGCAATGGCGTCGTCGGTGGATCTGTTTTGACGGTAAGCAAATTGCCATGGGTCCAGCGTGGCAGGCAACATGGAACAAATGAAGTCCTTGACCAGCCTCTCGAAGCATTTACTGGCAATCGAGGTGAGGGCTACAGGTCTCCAGTCATTCGGGCAGGTTACCTTGGGGTGTTTAGGGACAGGCACGATGATGGACATCTTGAAGACCTCGGGAACAACAGCCTGGGACAGGGACAGGTTGAAGATGTCTGCGAAGACTCCTGCCAGCTGGTCTGCGCATGCTCTGAGGACGCGCCCCGGGATGTGGTCTGGGCCCTCTGCCTTCCGGATGTCCACCCGCTTGAAGGCTCTGCGCACGTCAGCCTCTGAGATGTTCAGCAGGCTGGCCTCCTCAGGCAGTGCTGACTTCGGCGGGCTGCCGTTCACGTCGAACGGGGCGAAGAAGGTGTTTAGCTCGCCAGGGAGGGAGGTAGAGGAGTTCTCTACACCGCTGGTTCTCCCTCTGAAGTCTGTGATTGTCTGCAGCCCCTTCCACACACCCCTCACGTCGTGGCTCTTGAATTTGTCCTCCACCCTGTTCTTATACTCCCGCTTGGCAGAGCCGATGGTCTTGCGGAGGTCGTAGCGGGCTCTCGTATATTCCACCATATTCCCGGAGTCAAAGGCGGCGTTACGCGTGCGGAGTGCGGCGCGAACATCGCCATTAATCCACGGTTTCTGGTTGGGATAAATCCGAACCGATTTAGTAGGAACAACGTCATCTATGCATTTCTTGATGAACCCGGTGAATGAGGACGCGTACTCACTGATGTTATTGTCCGACGCGACCCGGAACATATTCCAATCCGCGTCACCAAAGCAATCCTGCAGCATAGACTCCGATTGGTCCGACCAGCATTGGACCTCCTTCACAGCGATTGGTTGCTGCTTCAGTCTCTGCCTGTAGGCGGGGAGTAGTTGGATCGAGCGGTGATCTGATTTGCCGAACGGTGGGCGGAGGAGGGACTTGTAGCCTTCCCGGAAGGGGGTGTAGCAGTGATCGAGGATCCGCGCGCCCCGTGTGTTGCTTGTGATGTGTTGGTAGAACTTCGGGAGAACTTTCTTCAGGTTCGCCTTATTGAAGTCCCCCGCCACAATGAAAGCAGCCTCCGGGTGAGCCGACTCCTGTTCGCTGATAGCCCCATAAAGTTCCTTCAGCGCTATGTCCGTGTTGGCTTGAGGGGGAATGTACACAGCAGTCACGGTTACTGCTGTAAACTCCCGCGGTAGCCAGAATGGTCGGCACATAAGCATCAGGTACTCCAGGTCCGGGGAACAGAAAGACTTGAGGGTCTGCACATGACTCTGGTTGCACCAAGATCTATTTATCATGAGACATACCCCCCCTCCACGATCTTTACCGGAGAGAGTCTTTGTTCTGTCCGCGCGGCGGACGGAAAATCCTGTCGGCTCGATGGCTGAGTCGGCAACCCCCTCCGACATCCATGTCTCCGTCAGGCAGATGATGCAGTTGTCCTTTGTTTCCCGGTGGAATTGGATACGAGCCTGTAGCTCGCATAACTTATTGTCCAGAACTGTACATTAGCCGGCAGAATGGTGGGTAGTGGAGGACGATTGGCACGACGTCTCAGCCTGACCAGCACGCCGGCTCGCTTCCCTCTCCGTCGGCGACGCCTGCGGCTGATCGCGCCTAAAATGGACGGAGATAATCCAGCCGCGACTCCGGGCGGGACGTCCGAGTCGAAAGACTTGAAAAACTCCGGTAGGCGGCGAGCGACTGTCGTTCTAATCTCCAGAAGTGTACAACTGTCGTAAGTGAACTTGCTGCTAACTTCTTGTGCAAAGATAGTCACAATTAAAAGAATAAATAACAAAAAACCTTGTCGGCGTACGAGAGCTCGCAACACGGCAGCCATCACGTACAGCGCCATTTTAGCAATCCTATCACCACCCATATGTAGCAGAGAAATAGCCGCATGTCATCAGTTCATATGGTGCCTTTTTTGAATGGTTAGAAACAAACAAACATCTTCAGATTCAAACTAGGGGTGTGAATCTTTGGGTATCTCACGATTCGATTCAATTCCGATTCTTGGGGTCACGATTCGATTCAAAATCGATTTTCGATTCAAAACGATTTTCGATTCAATATCGATTTGATTCTAAGCGAATCTCATTTCAAAATCGATTCAGTACATAGGGGTGCTAATTTCAGGATCTACTCCAGTCTGCTGTGCGCTAAGAAAGGCGATGTGGCAAATTATGGCATGAAAGCAGAGTAAAGTGTGTATAAGATTCTGTAAGTTTCATACAGTATTTGAAAAAGTGATTCCAATAATGTAAATACACAAAGGCAAACTTAAGACAAAAGGTAACATTTATTTATGCTAAACTTGCACAAATACAATTTTTTTCTTGCTTCAAGAACAACTTCAAGTTATAAATATAGCTGCAGGCAGCAATGCGGGGTCCTACTAACATAGCCAAGATTGGTAAATACCAGGCGAAGGACAAAGTAGTCCAAGCAGTATAGGTTGCAGGATATAGGAGTTGGCCATGCTGTCCTCATCTGTAATGCTGTCTTTGCCATGGATTTGAGTTGGGCTGGCTGAAGCTGTTGGCAGAGGTCTAATGGTTGGTCCAGCAGATGAGGTCACGGCTGATTGTGTCATCGAATGCCTCCCAGCTAATGAAATTTGGAGTCAAGCTAACTAGCGAGTGAAGCTAACTAGCCCACGCTGGGTTCAATCTCATGTCCTTTAACTTACAAGGACCCACATACCGAAAGAAGCATGTTTCTAAGGTCAATGGTTCCATGGTTCCAGACCTGATTTAATGACAGCGCCATCTACCATGTATCGCGGTTATCTTTTTACCTAGCATGTTGTCCTTCACACACGTCTTAGACATGATGTTGGAGAATCTACATACCCGTTCATGAGACGATTCAACTTACAGTTCATGAGAAATATGACTTAGAAATATGAATGACCATTAGCATAAAGCGCTAACTTTATAATGCCACATAGCACACAATATTTTACGAAAAGACTTGCCCTCATCCCCCTTGATGGAGAATATTCCCAAGAGTACACATGTGCACCGCTGCCTGAATGTGATAAAGCGTTCATGAGGAGATCATTATTTTAGCATTAGCATTAGCTTACCACCAAAATGGTCAAATTTCAAATGCCTGTAGTTTCCATGTTTTTTGAGATATCAACACCTGAGCCGACATGGTACAATTTGGTGGTGTCCTCTTAATGCCCAGTTATAAACGCTTGAACATTTTGCATATTTTTCTTCCTTTCTTTCTTTCTTTCCATTTTTTCCCACCATTTTGGAATACATCTCTTAGCTGTTAACACCCTATGAGAGGACCTGCATCCTACATGTACATGAGCCATTTCAGACCTATTGGACCTATGCTAGATTTTAAGTAAATTTTTATAACTTTAGCTTATAAAAATGTTCCACCTGCAGAAAAATCCATCATGGTGGACTTTATGGGTTTTTGAGGCAAATTTGTTCCCCATGAGGAAATACACAAGGATACCTGGTTTCATGAATTTTCATCAAACGGGGTGGAAATGGCAGCATTTTGAAATTTGAGTTTTGAATCGGTTACTGTAGCGTCACCTATGGACGAATCACAGTCATTCTTTCTGGCATAGTTACTCATGGTCTGTAGTTTGGACATGGTCATTTATAGCATTTTTGGTCAAGGACTTTTTGAGCTATTTGACCAAACCAAGGAAAAGAATAGTACGAGAAAATAATAATAATACCACCAATTACAATAGGGTTCCTACTACGTAGGACCCCTGAATTTTTTTTAAATGCTGTTACATAAATAACATTTTAGGCTATCTGCCATTCTCTCAGAAAGTTGCCTATTTCAAAAATAACATTTTACACAAATTACACTAAAACTGGGGATTTGTGTTATATTTCAAAATAAAATATTTTTAATATTTATCAAATCTCAGCGAGTTCAAGTTATACAAAAATAAAAATGCTGTTAATAAATAAAATTGAATAAATAAAAGCTTAGGCTAGCTGCCTTTTTATCTTTCAGAAAGTTGCCTATTTCAAAAATAGAATTGTACAAAAATAAAACTGCGAAACTGCTGTTTTGTGTGATTTCTCAACATATCACATATTAATGCTTGACACAACCTTGCATATTGTATAAGTCATGTCGAGCTGCTTCTTCCCCGGGAGGTAGTAAAATCCATAGTGCGCCCAAACACTTGCCTTCAACGATGATGGGACAGGATGTATTTTGAGCTCCTCCATTTCACCGAGTGCGAGAGCTAATAGCAGCAACCGACTAGCCACACAGATTACCGCTGAGGTGTTTATGGAAGCCGAAAAGGACGCGCGGAGAGACAAAATTATTATTATTTTTTTACATTGATTTCTGGATGTTATGAATCGATTAAAAATCGTAGAACTAAGAATTGCAATTCTTACGTGAATCGATTTTTTCCCCCACCCCTAATTCAAACTACATCGTGAATCTTGGCTTTACATCGCAGACAATGTACTCATACAGTAGGAGTTGGAATGAAACGCACAACTTCAAAAATCGTACAGTGTATGGCCGGCTTTACACTGATCAACCACCTATTTGGTTGGAAACACGTGGGATGGAATCATTTCAAGCTGTTGTTTAAATCATTCAGTTAGGCTTCATCAAGTAGCCTACGTTGACACTCTTGGTCTATTTCATACATGTGAAATCAAGATAATGTGTATTAAAACGAAGGTAGCCTAATCCAGAAAATACAATTTTGCCTAAATGAAGCCGTCCATTCCATCGAATAATATTAATGTAGATTAATAATGTAGCATATATCAATGGACCTTTCCACCCTGTCAGTCACGCGGAGAATAATAAACAATAAGATTGTCTGATTTCTTAAGACCACGCCCCTTGCAACAGAGCCGCCATGATGTCCCACAAACAAAGCTTGTCCCGCGTTGTTGTGTTCATAGATTAGACTACAGCTACATTTAGTTAGAACAACATGGTTCTTAGATGCGCTTGGGGAACGTGCAATAATGACCACAGATATCCAGAGAGATTACAGGGAGCGCGTTTCATCCAGATTTGGAGTATCCATGCAGTCTGCAGGACTTGTTTTTAATACATGGATAGAGCTTATGTATTTTACATTTGGACAACTACATATGGCCTCATAGAGACATTATTAAAAACATGCCTGAAACCTTTAGAAAATTATTTCCTTCTACTTTAGTCATTATTGATGAAGAAAATAAGCCTAAATTCTGCTAACTACTAGCTACAATGGGCTAATCACCTAGCTATGCTAATAGCTATGATGAAGACCCAGGTGCCATCTGCACTGGCTTTACAGAGTCAGCTTTATAGTGACTATAAGTCAAGCACAACCCTCAAAGCATTGACTGGATGTGATCTAAGTGGTTCTGTCATTTTTGTGTCCGAGTTATTTCCAGGTACTGTATCTGATAAGACAATTACTGAACGCAGTGGTTTTTATGATGTACTTAAAACACTGAAAGTTCACAAGTGCGACAATCAAATGGTTGATAGCGACTCCACACATCAATTTACAGCAGCGCCGACACAAAAAGCTACAAAGCTAGCTAATTAGTTAAAATTCAAAGTTTTATTTGTCACCTATTTCAGTGTACAGGTACATTGAGCAGTGAAATGTTTTTTCCGCCAGGACCTGATTGCTACCGCGCATCGTGTGATTAGCATAACTAGGTGATTAGCCCATTGTAGCTAGTAGTTAGCAGATCTTAGGCTTATTTTCATTGTAAACACATCACTAACGTACTCACCCTGCTTTACATGTGCAGTAGGACTCCACGATTTTGTCCTGACGAATTTCAATGGAGATTGTGAGGCGTTTGTGTCTTCCGCATAGATCGCCAACACTTAGCATCAAGTTTTATGTTGTCGTCTGCTCCGTCCGAAATCCGAATGTCATGGATATATCCTTGTGTCAAATAGTTCAAGGCTTTCTGTAGAACTCTCTTAGATAAAGTAGCGGCATTTGGCAAATAACATACAGCGATATTGAGAGAGAATCATCAGCAGGGGGGCGTTGTTCAGTGGACATTACGACTGCAGAAATGTGGGAAAGCTTGTGGGGCATAGCAACAGTAACTAGGGGGGGCGGGACTTGCCGCTTGATTAGGGAAAGGTCCATTAATGGTCATCCACCCCTCCCAAAAAATATTACTTAGACTTGATTATATATATATATATATATATATATATATATATATTATTAATTATAAAAAAAAAATAAGTATTAATCTGAATTAATAATAACGGGACACCACCCTGAAATCAGGGACCAATAACTGGACAGTGGATTAAGTCTCATAAAATATACTAATACTTGGAAATATGATAAATAATTACCATATCAATAGCTAGTGAAGGTTCTTTATGTGACAGAGGCTGGCTTCAACACAATATTGAAGCAAAAACCACAAATAGTTATGATATAAGAATGTTTATTAAATTCAAGTTGACAGCTGGCATAAAGTATCCCTCAAATACAATAAGCAATGCACAACCTGAAGTGTGTGTGTGTGTGTGTGTGTGTGTGTGTGTGTGTGTGTTGTGTGGTGTGTGTGTGTGTGGGGGGGGGAGGTAGTCAAACACTAAAACGAGATGTATGCACTTTGTTATTAAAAGGGAGTGAAAACCAAAAGGGAGGGGCATGTACAAATCTAACAATGGGCCACCACTCGGACATTAGATCAATACATAAGGGAAGGAGGCAAAACTTGTTTACAATATCGTCCGACAATATCAATAAACAGTTAAACACACAGTCAACTCTGCCCAGATATCTGTCTCGCTGGAGATTGTGTGTGTAGCGATCAAGAGGTGGCTCATTCTTTCCCAAAGAACTGCTTCGATCGAGTTTGTTGGGATGCCGTGCTGATGGTCCTGTGGTCAGCCTTGCTGAAGGCGGTACGTTCTTTCCCAAAAAAACTGCGTTGAGTTCAGCGGGGTTGCATTTCGATGGTCCTGATGTCCAGGGCTCGGCACCGAGGTTGGGTACGTCGTTTGTGGTATTTGTGGCGGTCTGTCGATGTCGAGAATTAAAGGGGAATCAATCGCCCTTTAGCCTCTCAAAACAAAAACTGTGTGGTTCGCAGGGAGTCGACTGATGCTTATGTGGGTTATTCTAGACTGAGCTAAGGAATCTTCACACTACAGCATGGCTGGTAGCATCAAAATAGACGTGGTACTTCGCCCTCCAACTTAGCTTCTCTAGTCTAATAACCGAGAATTTACCACTACAACCCCCCCCCCCCCACCCCCCCCAGGAAGATCTGCTCTTTCTCCAGGATACAAATATTTACATTGATGGGGTAATAAAACCATTTGGGATACGTGGAGAGGAGGCGTGAAAGGGGGGATGGAAATGCCAGCACCCTTGCTTATATTTATGACCTGCAACGCAGTCTCAGTTCCCATTAAAACCAGACCAAGGAAGAATTTATACCACATAGGAGGAGGAAAGCAAATTAGAAAAAGATAAAATAAAACAAAATATTTTTCCTCATAGTAGTAGACCAAGGGTTGGGCTTCACACATGGTGTAAAAGGTCAGTGTGTGAAGGATCCTGGGGAAACACTTTGAGGCCCTCACTTATTTGACTAATGAGGGAAAACAAGTAGCGAATGTGGTTGGGATCATGACAGTTGACAGATGAATGCGACAGCATTGTTATTAGCAGTGCAGACCCTTTTCACAGCAGGAAAACCCAGGTGTTCACCTGGACTCTACATAACCCCCCCCCCCCTCCTCCGATAATCCCAGCACTAACCTGCATGTTTGTACGTCTTGACATGTATTAATGGCACTTAGTATTGTTGTTCGTTCTCAGATGTTGTATCATGCTTAGAATTGCACGCCTGCCCAGCTACTTATGCAGGCGACTTGGCAATTATGAAACTCGTTCTATTCGTCTCGTAAATAGGAATGCTGGAAAACAGCTCTATTCTTATCTTCAGGTACCACAGTGATATATTGCTGCCTCTCCTTCAACAAATGTACTCTTTGTAAGTCGCTTTGGATAAAACTGTCTGCCAAATGCCCAAAATATAAATGTCAATGTAGAGACACAACTAGTCCAGCAAATATGCAAGGACCATGCTGCTGCTACGACAGACAAATAAAACCAACCTAAATGTTAAAATGACAGGAAGAGGAAGTTACTTTACCCTACTACTGATGATCTGTGACAAGGGACTATTGTGTGATGGCTGCCCATTACCTTGGTTGTAGTAGGGCCGGTGTCTCAGGTAGAAGCTGACCTCTGACCTCCGTGGTCCCCATTGCTGCAGCAGTTCCAGCAGTATTAATTCATGGGGCAGAACTCTCTCTGACCGAGGGATGCAGGTGGACACAAAGGCAGGATGCGTTTTAGGTTGGACATGATTTGTACATTCACCAGAAGAAAAAAAAAAAAATACCCACTAAGAGTAGGAGATGTGAATGGTGAGGTTATGCACAACTCCCAGATAAATCATCTATTTTAATGGTTAGAGATAAGGATAGACAGCAAGTGAGTGTGTGTGCGCGCGTGTGTGTGTGTATGTGTGCGCGCGCGTGTGTGCGTGCGTGCGTGTGTGTGTGTGTGTATGTATATCAGTTTGTCTGTCTTGTAGTGGCTGGCCTGGCATCAGCTGTCATTCTATGTGACAGTGGGGGGATCAGCTGGCAAGTGAAAGCTTCCATGTCTAGCTCATGTCATGACACACTGCCAAGGATTTGGTCATTTTTAAAAAGTAGTCAACAGTAAAAGTTAGCATGAACGGCCGCCTAGTTTCATTTCAGTTCAAATTCGGCTGTCTTTCATAATGTTTCATAATATTTTATCTGAAATGCACAGAAGGCTTTCATCAGATGAGAAGATATTTTTGCTTTACTTTGAATTTGCCAAGAACGAGGAGAGTTAGAGCGTTACTTAGTTATGTAATTTGATTGGCTGGAGTATTTTGAATAACATAAGGCCACATTTCTGCCCAGCCAATGCCAGGCTGTTATTAATTCCAGCCACACAAACTTCAATATCTGGATGGTCGCGTAAGGCCATTAACACTAATGCTAATCAATATAGCTGAATAGCTCTGAGAGCTTTGCTAATAAAGGCCTCCTTGATTGCAGCTAAATGAACATTAAGTGCACATTGCACATCGGTATTCTGATATTATGAATTATATGATCAGTGTCTCTCTATGGCCATGTTTTACGCAAGAGAAATATCTACATTCTACATGTTTTTTAATCCAGTTTTTATCTTGATTAAGAAATTAATCAGTATACACAAGGGGCAAAACACACTCCCAACGTTTTAGACGCAAGGCGTGTTTACCAGAGACCCCTGGTTGATATGCACACGTACATACAGGTGTCAGGTTTAGGAACGGTCTATGTCTCTTGTACAAACATTCCCGTCTTTTCCCAAATTGGGATTTGAAGAGAGATTCAAAATGCTCTCACAAACAACTATATTATGCTATTCGTCTCCATTGTGTTAACTACCAGGAGTAGACAGACAGACAGACAGACAGATGGGCAGAGGGAAAGAGGAACCAAACAGACAGACAGACAGGCAGATATACCACAGGGCCAGACAAACAAGACAAGACCGATAGAGACAGACAGACAGACTAGACAAGACAGACCTCAGACTCACCATGACCGCTCCACACCTCAGCCAGGTGGCACTCTCCCTCCCCCGCCTCTTTGCAGTACTCCACCACATCCATCACCCTGGTTGCCGGGGTGACGGGCGCCTCGGTCAGCATCTGCTGGCTGTCGTTGAGGTACACGGTGAGGATCACCTGCAGCCAAGCAAATGAAGAGGTGGCTGATGACACGTATGTTGAGACCGCTGGCTTCGTCTGCACTGCGGATGTCAGCCGGCGGCTATGTTGTCGAGGCAGTGCCCTGATGTGTGTGCTGTGACCTCTGTTGTATTTCTGTATCTGTTTCTAGCGGAGTCGTTTCTAGTGGAGTCCTCTTTATGACAACTAAGACACGAGATGCTCACCTGATTTGGTTATGTTTTTGTGCTCAAGATGTGTCTATCCAGATTAATATATGCGTTGCCTAAAATGTGGACTATTAATATTTTGGAATGTTGCTATTTAATATTGTGTAAATAACACTAAATAACTGGTGCCTCATCTCCACAAATACATTACTTACAGTATAAGGTAATTGTTAATAATAGGTGCATATACACAGCATACAACATCCTGCGCTGTCACTATAATCTCAACGTTTTTTATATCCCTCACGTTATTTCACTTTCTCTCTCTCTCTTACTTCTGTGTTTACTTTACACACACACACACACACACACAGGAAGATGAACTGCCTCTGGTGCTGAGCAGGACTAACTATTGAGTCGGACTATTTTAAGCATTGAGAGACATAGACTAGCAGGCAGGACGAAGAGACCCTATCAACTGGAAGAGGGAAAGAATGAAAGAATGACATGTATGTAATGACTAGTGTTGGGACTCGATTTGTAATTAATTAATCGTAATTAATCGCATTTTAATCGCATATAAATATTTGACACGAGAAGCAACATTTTTCAATTCAAATTGATTTTGGTATACGAGTGAAACGCGGTCTCTTCCGGTCCAAACGCGGTCTCTTCCGGTCCAAACGCGGTCTCTTCCGGTCCAAACGCGGTCTCTTCCGGTCCGCCAATATTTGAGCCACCAATTCTCCACTGAGAAACGTTCTGTGGTGTTTGGAGTGCAAAAGTAAAAAAAAATAAAGTGTGATTAAAATGCGTTAATTATTTTAACGCATAATTTTTTCTGTAATTAATTAATCGTAATTAACGCGTTAAAGTCCCAGCCCTAGTAATGACATGTAAGAATGACAAGGAAAAAAATTTTGATTTACACGAGAGATTCTGAAGACTCATGCCCTGTCTACATTAACCTAGGTAAATCTACAAACGCATAAATATTTATCCATTTAGCCCTTCCGTCCACATTAGAACGGCGAATTCCGTCACTGAAAACGATGCTTTTCAAAAACGATCGCTGAGGTGGATAAATGTGAAAACTCTGGGTTCGCGTTGTAGTGTGATCAGGGTAGACGAAGGCTTTCAGAGACGATGACGTTGCCATGACACCGCCACAAGCTTGCGCTGGAGACCGAGACGCTCATCTAAACAAACATGGCAGGTGAAATGGAAATGATGATTTCTCTGAGCAATTTACTTGTGTATCTTCAGTTACAACTCGGCATACTGTTTAATACATATTCGTTACTCCAACGCCGAAGGCGAGCACTGAACTTGCTGTGCTTAAGCGATGAGAAAAAAACGCAAAGACGCAACTTTTTACCTCAGTAAGTAACGCTATCAGCTGATCGCGTGCCTGTAATCTAAACAGAGAGGCGTGGCGGGAGTCGCGTAACTATGACAACCACTGTTTATCAAAATCATTTCAGTGTGGAACGTGGATGCAAAACATTCCGTAAACAATATGAAAACAATAGTGTGGACGGAGATCGTTTTCATTGCGAATGTGTGTTTTTATATTTACCCGGGTTAATGTAGACAGGGCATCAGTCTGAAGACTCAGGAACACTACTGATCACACATATACACACATACATGTACACACACACACACACACACACACACATTTGTGCTTGTCATTTGTCATCTGTCTGTTACTTATATATATATATAACCATTTTAGCCTACATTAGAGTCACTCCAAATCTGTTTTGTATTGTATTGGTATTGTATTGGTGGCTAGCGAAAATGGCGCCGTACGTGATGGCTGCCGTGTTGCGAGCTCTCGTACGCCGACGAGGTTTTTTGTTTTTTATTCTTTTAATTGTGACTTTGCACAAGAAGTTAGCAGCAAGTTCACTTACGACAGTTGTACACTTCTGGAGATTAGAACGACAGTCGCTCGCCGCCTACCGGAGTTTTTCAAGTCTTTCGACTCGGACGTCCCACCCGGAGTCGCGGCTGGATTATCTCCGTCCATTTTAGGCGCGATCAGCCGCAGGCGTCGCCGACGGAGAGGGAAGCGAGCCGGCGTGCTGGTCAGGCTGAGACGTTGTGCCAATCGTCCCCCACTACCCACCATTCTACTGGCTAATGTACAGTCTCTGGACAATAAGTTATGCGAGCTACAGGCTCGTATCCAATTCCACCGGGAAACAAAGGAGAACTGCATCATCTGCCTGACGGAGACATGGATGTCGGAGGGGGTTGCCGACTCAGCCATCGAGCCGACAGGATTTTCCGTCCACCGCGCGGACAGAACAAAGGCTCTCTCCGGTAAAGATCGTGGAGGGGGGGTATGTCTCATGATTAACAGATCTTGGTGCAACCAGAGTCATGTGCAGACCCTCAAGTCTTTCTGTTCCCCGGACCTGGAGTACCTGATGCTTATGTGCCGACCATTCTGGCTACCGCGGGAGTTTACAGCAGTAACCGTGACTGCTGTGTACATTCCCCCTCAAGCCAACACGGACATAGCGCTGAAGGAGCTTTATGGGGCTATCAGCGAACAGGAGTCGGCTCACCCGGAGGCTGCTTTCATTGTGGCGGGGGACTTCAATAAGGCGAACCTGAAGAAAGTTCTCCCGAAGTTCTATCAACACATCACAAGCAACACACGGGGCGAACGAATCCTGGATCAGTGCTACACCCCCTTCCGGGACGGCTACAAGTCCCTCCTCCGCCCACCGTTCGGCAAATCAGACCACCGCTCGATCCAACTACTCCCCGCCTACAGGCAGAGACTGAAGCAGCAACCAATCGCTGTGAAGGAGGTCCAATGCTGGTCGGACCAATCGGAGTCTATGCTGCAGGATTGCTTCGGTGACGCGGATTGGAATATGTTCCGGGTTGCGTCGGACAATAACATCAGTGAGTACGCGTCCTCAGTCACCGGGTTCATCAAGAAATGCATAGATGATGTTGTTCCTACTAAGTCGGTTCGGATTTATCCCAACCAGAAACCGTGGATTAATGGCGATGTTCGCGCCGCACTCCGCACGCGTAACGCCGCCTTTGACTCTGGGAATATGGTGGAATATACGAGAGCCCGTTACGACCTCCGCAAGACCATCGGCTCTGCCAAGCGGGAGTATAAGAACAGGGTGGAGGACAAATTCAAGAGCCACGACGTGAGGGGTGTGTGGAAGGGGCTACAGACAATCACGGACTTCAGAGGGAGAACCAGCGGTGTAGAGAACTCCTCTACCTCCCTCCCTGGCGAGCTAAACACCTTCTTCGCCCGGTTCGACGTGAACGGCAGCCCGCCGAAGTCAGCGCTGCCTGAGGAGGCCAGCCTGCTGAACATCTCAGAGGCTGACGTGCGCAGAGCCTTCAAGCGGGTGGACATCCGGAAGGCGGCGGGACCAGACCACATCCCGGGGCGCGTCCTCAGAGCATGCGCAGACCAGCTGGCAGGAGTCTTCGCAGACATCTTCAACCTGTCCCTGTCCCAGGCTGTTGTTCCCGAGGTCTTCAAGATGTCCATCATCGTTCCTGTCCCTAAACACCCCAAGGTAACCTGCCCGAATGACTGGAGACCTGTAGCCCTCACCTCGATTGCCAGTAAATGCTTCGAGAGGCTGGTCAAGGACTTCATTTGTTCCATGTTGCCTGCCACGCTGGACCCATGCCACGCTGGACCCCAATTTGCTTACCGTCAAAACAGATCCACCGACGACGCCATTGCCATGGCACTTCACACTGCCCTCTCTCACCTGGAGGGGAAGAACTGTTGTGTGAGAATGCTGTTTGTGGACTTCAACTCAGCGTTCAACACGATAGTTCCTGCCAAGCTCGACACCAAGCTCAGGAGTCTAGGCCTGCATCCGACCATGTGCAGCTGGATACTGGACTTCCTGTCGGGCCGCCGCCAGGTGGTGAGGATGGGCAGCACCACCTCAGAGCCGCTGACCCTCAACACTGGAGCCCCTCAGGGATGCGTGTTGAGCCCTCTCCTCTACTCCCTGTACACCCACGACTGCATGGCTATGCACAGCTCCAACGTCTTCATCAAGTTTGCTGACGACACGACAGTGTTGGGTCTGATCGCCGACGACGACGAGACAGCCTACAGGGAGGAGGTTGGATCACTGGCACAGTGGTGCCAAGAAAACAACCTCGCCCTAAACGTCAAGAAGACCAAGGAGCTGATCGTGGACTACAGGAAGCGGAGAGGAGAGCACGCCCCCATCTCCATCGACGGAGCTGCAGTGGAGAGGGTCAGCAGCTTCAAGTTCCTCGGCGTGCACATCTCCGAGGACCTCACATGGACCACGCACACCACACACGTGGTGAAAAAGGCCCAACAACGCCTGTATTTCCTCAGGCGACTGAGGAAATTCAACATGTGCCCCCGCATCCTCAGAACATTCTACTCCTGTACCATCGAGAGTGTTCTCACAGGATGCATCACCGTCTGGTACGAGAACTGCACCGCACTGGAGCGTAAAACACTACAGAGGGTGGTGCGGACGGCCCAGTACATCGTTGGAGGTGAGCTTCCCTCCCTCCTGGATATATACACCAGGCGGTGCGTGGCCAAGGCCAAACGGATTATTAAAGACAATAACCACCCCAGCCACGAACTGTACACACTCCTACCGTCAGGCAGGCGATACCGCAGTATCAAATGCCACACGAGCAGATTCAGAGACAGCTTCCACAGTCAGGCCATCAGGCTGCTGAACAAGTTCGGCATCAATGTCTAAATGCTAGTGCTAAGTGTTGGTGCTAGTGCTGGTCCTGGTGTTGGTGTTAGTGCTGGTCCTGGTGCTAGTGTTACTGCTAGTGCTGGTGCTGGTGTTAGTGCTAGTCCTGGTGCCAACTGCTGGTGCTAGTGTTGTGTCGACTGTCTGGGAAGGTATCCCGTGACATTCTGTGAATGTCAGCATATAACAATGTATATTTTAGTACATCGATTTATATGTGTATGGATATTTTACTGTATATTTTACTGTATTTTACTTTAGATTTAATTTACTTATTTTATATAGAATTCTATATATAGTTATATTTCTATTTTGTAATTTTACTCTATTTTGTATTCTTTATAATTACTGTCGGCTGTCGGGCGTTTTGCACAAAAAGTTTTTAACTCACTGCTTATACTCACGTGTAAACTGTGAAGTTACAATAAAAATACTTGAAATTTTCCTCACCTGTCCGTCTACTGCTGTCTTCCTGGTACTGGGTTTCCTATTTATTTGGGGATTTCCATTCTTTTCCATTCTTCCATTTTTTTCCAAGTGAATGTGTGAGTGTGTGAGTGAGAAAGAGAGCGAAAGAGATAGATAGACAGAGAGAGAGAGAATGAGAGAGAGAGAATGAGAGAGAGCGAGAGAGAGAGCGTGCGAGAGAGAGAGGATGAAGAAGACATACTGTAAGTGGAAGGTGGAAGCGGTAAATGTGAAGTATGTCCCTCGTAATAGTGCTATGAACAATACCTCGCCAGGACGTGTGTGTGTGTGTGTGTGTGTCTGTGTGTGCATACCAAAAAACTGTCTTGCCACCCCAGCTGCCACCCTATTCATCTCTATACTTGTGTGACTATTGAAACTTGGTTGTGGACTGATGCTGCACTTTGCATCCCTTGTGTGTTAAATAGAAATCACAAAATCTACAACAGCAATGGTTGACTGTTCATAGCCAATATATACTGTAGCTAACATTAGCTACCAAGACTATGTAGCCCGTCCATATAAGGATGTCCTCTGTCCTCAGCTCAGAGTCACGTCTCAGACATCAGATGAAAAAGCATTAGGTCCCTGGAAAACCTCTGTCAAGTCTGTCAAGAATTGCACCAACATCAGGCAAAACAGCAGGGCTTTAGGCAAACTGTCACAGAAAAAAAAGGTCATTGTGAGTGTGTGAAAAATTATAGAAATCTTAAGTTATCTCTCTGATAGTTGCTTAAACTTCTTTTAGAAATAGGACTAGGTTAAGTGTTCAACATAGAAGTAAATTTTATGTCTCATTCTTATGTGATTCACATGTATAAAAAATCATCAAACTGCAGGAAAATAAGTATGCACATTTTTCTGGGGGTAATAACCGCTGCCCCCCCAGTTGAAACCTCAGGCCACCCTTTTGTCACCCCAAGAAAAAAACTGTGTGTGTGTGCGGTGTGTGTGTGTCCCTCAACACCAAAATAAAGAAGGAGAAGATGAAGGCACATCACCATCTCCAACCAAAAAACCTTTCCAATATAATTCCTACAGCAGTCTGTTCAGTCACTCACAACACTGTGAGAGATATTGATGGACATGTTTAAAGAGTAACAGTTGACAGCGGAAATAGTCCTCCTTGGTTGCTGATCGGGCAGCCGGAATGGGCCGGGGTCAGGTGGGGTCAGCCGGGGAGGTCTCTATAGAGGCTATAGTTGACTTCCAGCTCCGGCCCAACAGACCCGCTATAGCCAAAGGCATTCCGCTATTAGACAACTGCTCCCACGACTCCATGAGGCCTTCAGAGGGACCACAACGTCACATGTATCCTGTGTCTCATCCTGTATCTACATCCTTCCTCCTGTGAATTGGTGTGTGTGTATGTGTGTGTGTGCATGCGTGCGTATGTGTGTGTGTCTGTGTGTGCGTGTGGAGAGGGGGTGGATTAAAAGGCACGTATGGTCACATTCCCCAGATTCACACACACACACACACACACACACACACACACACACACACACACACACACATTCATACAGTTGTTTCTTGCTATATGCAGACTATGTGTTGCATAGGGCCCCTGAAACAACCAGTGGGCCCCAAAGCTGCCATTTTAGCCTCTTTAAAGTGATCTATCTCTCTTGGTAGCCAAGCACCCTTGTGTGTTGAGTGAAAGCACTTATGCTAAACAAACAATTTATAGTGTGAAGGCCTGATCCCTGATCTCCCCATGTGGGGGAATGCATCCCCCACATGGCTACAGAGGCATGGTGTGGTACTGCAGAAGTAGTAATATTGCGGAAGCTCCTCCTCCTCAAGGCAAGGTCCACTGGGCCAGTCTCAGGGTATGCCGCCTCTGGCCATCCTGTTTAGAACTTTTAGTTTATTGTGGACATTTTTTGGGAGTGGGCAATCATGGCATTGTTGGATTGTTGGTGGATCCAAGAAGAAGATTTTAGTTGTATTTTGTTCCCCTCCCCTTTCCCCACACATTTTGTAATAAATACCTGAGTTTGTTTATTTCTCTATTACATTTTGTTCTATGTTTAGTATTCATCAGTTGCAATGTTTGCCTTTATTTCTATGCAAATGTGTACCTAATATTTTTAATGAAACATGCAACATCTATTTAATGTATGCATATGTGAGAGATGTTATAATGCAGATTCATGTATGTTTTCAGGAGTTTATTGATGTAGGGGAGCCCCAGTGTTTCCCAATTATTCGCATTTTTTTTGTAGATTTAAATCGCTGGGGTCAACTTGAGGTGTTTAGATTTTGAGATTGAGATTTGAGATTTTTACAGAGCTACTTCTAATTACAGTTAGATAAACCGTTTTAAATCCTACTTCACAAGTTATTGAACAGAGATTAGAGATTTCTAAGGATTTAAACCACACCAGCAACAGGTTTTTCAATTACAACCTGTTCATATATTGGCAATTTAAAGCGCTTCATGCATGCTAAAATCCTACACGTAGTGCCCTTAAGATGTTCTTCCATAGGTAAAAACTTTCTTCAACTTTCACTGTACACAGAACACGTGTCAACTATGATGTCATGGTGGGGCAGTCCTGTACTCACCCACACACACATTTCTCTAAATCCTACCGCCTATTGTCAAGAGCTGACACTAGCCCTGTCCTCTCAAAGTGTGTGTGTGTGTGTGTGTGTGTGTGTGTGTGTGTGTGTGTGTGTGTGTGTGTGTGTGTGTGTGTGTGTGTGTAAGAAAGAAAGAAAGAAGGCAATCTGCATACTGATATAAGAACACACACAGATTGACTCACCTCAACCTTTTTTTTTGTCCATAGGCTATCCAAAAGAATACTCAAATATCACTCAATATTTAATTTAACTCATTGACAAATGGTAAGTGCATGGGCCTCCTGATCTGAAGGCCTATTTCACTGGTACTTTTTTCTTGGCTTCAACAAATGTGATGTGTTGTGTTCTGTGTGTATGTGTGTGTGTGTGTATGTGTGTGTGTGTCATGTATTTGCCGACGAGCACATGCTTCCTAACGGTCCTAACGGTCGTATAAACCCAGCAGAACACACTCACCGGTAACATGGCCGCTTAGCGGAGATCCAACCACGACTTCCCCGACTTCAACTTGACTCTCTCACAAGTGGTTATATTGATTTATGTCAGACTCTGGAAGTAACTCCTGAAAATGTTTTCCTTCCAGTCGAAAGTCCTTGTCCATCCAGACTTCTTTTGCGGTGTTTGCCTATTTTTTTCCGGTGTTAAAATGCGGGGTTTTCCCTCGAAGAGATGAGATGAACCGTTGAGATCAACCGTTGAGTCCCCGCGGACGAGACGAGACGCTTGCGGTCACCGCCGTTAAACGAGCGGCACAGGCCACGCCCCTTCCCGTCCACAGCCTTCCGACGAGAGTTGATTCATTCAGAAACTTCGGAGGAAAATGTATTATTACCCTCTGATGGCCGGGACGTTCACTAGACAACACGGGACGTTCACTAGACAACACGGGACGTTCACTAGACAACACGGGACGTTCACTAGACAACACGGGACGTTCACTAGACAACACGGGACGTTCACTAGACAACACGGCGCTGCTGGTGGTGGACTCTCTAAGCTCCTTGTTGTCCGTTGTGTCGCAGCGGTCCCCTCCCTCCCTAAAGCACGAGGATATCCTGTCCTAGGAACCGCTGTGGCCGTGTGTGTGTGTGTGTGTGTGTGTGTGTGAGAGAAAGAGAGAGAGAGAGAGAGAGAGAGAGAGAGAGAGAGAGAGAGAGAGAGAGAGAGAGAGAGTGTGTGTGTGTGTGTGTGTATTGCAATGTTATTTGTGGTGTTTGTAGTTTGTCGTCTCAAATAATACCACTATCCACTGTTTTATGATAATAAAATCACATAAATCTACATATTTCTAAAATGAAAATAAATTAAATATGAATGCACTTTTACTTTTTTTCTCAGATTTGTCTCAATAATGACAGAATAATAGATTCACAAATGTGCGTGTGAGAAATAATAACTTTTTACATTTGTACTGACTTGTAGCCTACTCTCATGGAGCCAACATACATAATAATAAAAGTTGTATTTTGTTGTTACTGGATGGGAATAAATAGCAGATTATCCAATGTCCTATTTCAAATTCCCTGCGCTTTTATGATTGCAACATTTAAAGTGGATGATCTTGAGATTCCCATGACAAATAATATCAGGATATTATATTACGCTACTGTCGCCAATCCTTTCACCCTTTGTCCAAACATATCATGTTATTTTGAAAAGAATATTAATCTAAACACATTTTTATATCTTTATCTCTCTATTTATTTGACCTTTAAGATCGCATTACATCCAGCATTGTAATCACTGAGGCCAAGCCTTGAGTGACAAGGTCTTTGAAAGAGTTTTAGCCAAGTGGTTATGGGGGAGTCAACTCATTAGACTGGACTGGACAATCCACACAGCTCCACACAGCGTTTGTGAGATGTGGATTCACTCCCCACACACACTTTTCAAATAAAATGTTGTTACAGTTATGGGCTTGGTTATGGTCCTTGACAATGTTTCCTACGCCCTATGACTCCTGTAACAAGATGCCGTCATATAAAATGTCTTGTCAAAGTTTTTTTGGACTTGTGGCCGTCATAGATTGGTTTATTAAAGGCTCCTCCTGTTTTAATACACAATGCAAATGTTGATGTACAAAAAATATACCATTGGCCATGATGGTATATTTTAACTACTGATCACCACTTAGAATTTTGAGTGGTTTAGCCAACTTTGTCACACCTGTGGTGTTCCGGGTCTAAAACAGCCACCATACAAAATGACTGGGGAAGACTATTGTAGCATTTAGCCCCTGCTACACACCAACTAAAGGGGTGTTTGTAGGGCTCCTCCAAAGAAGACTACAGTTGAACATTGAAAAATGCAGTTTGTTGTAGAGTTTGCAGTTGCCTGGTACATGCTAGCTCTCCTGATTGTGTGTGCTGATGGCTGCTTTAAACTGTGTGCACTGACAATGAACTACAGGTGTGCAGCCTCAACCAACCCCAGATTGATCAACCTGACTGGGACCAGGTGAGGCTGCTTAAACCAGCCACACACACTATGCAACTATATTATGTTCATCCATAGGAAATGAATGGGCAAGACTATAATACTATAATATCTAGCAAATGGAACACATACCCATACACACACCCACACACCCCCCACCACCACCACACAAGTACATGTGCATAGATCTATATTCATCAATAGAAGGAGATGGTGTAGCATATGTAGCCGTGTGTATATGCACTTAAAAGCAGCAAAAAACATTTTTGAAAAAAGAGAAAGCTGTAAAATATAACATAGCTATAATGCAGATGGTGGAATTAACATTGCTAACATAATGAACTCTTAACGTAACATACAGCTAATAATAATAACGGTCAGTTGGCAAGCAGCCAACTGAACGTGGGCTGCTTGCTTGTCTGCCAAATCCATCTTTCTACATTGATGACTTCTATCAAACACTAGTTTATGTGTCAGATTAGACCTCAGTCCTTGTTGGGAGTTGTGGATGTATTAACCTTGTGGGCCAGTAACTTTCCACTCTGCCATGTAGGCCTACGTGGCTAGTTAGCTTCACTTTTATCTGTTAGCCCTGAGAGGCCTTTAAGATGCCCTCACTGTTCTTCGGCCGTGGAGAGAAGCTGTGCCTGCTTCCCAGGCTGGCTGTCTGGGAGGTGGGGAGAGGTGCATCTCCATGTGAGACCATGGTGTCCTTGATTCCCAGGCTGGCTATCTGGAAGGTGGGGAGAGGTGCATCTCCATGTAAGGCCATAATGCTCCTAACTTCTGCCGCCTTTTCTCCCATCCCAGAGGCATGACTAGCATGTCCAAAACTGTATATATGCTCCATGTATCTGAATAAACTTTGAATCATTCCGGGTGATGCTGCCTTGTGTCACATTGATTCCCAAGCTTGCTGCTTCGCTTACAGACAATCCAGAACCTGAACCTGAAAATGAACCTGAACTTCAGCCACAGCAGATAAACATTCCTAAATGGAGTCCACGCTGCAAAAATCACCACTGGTGTCTGTGGCATTAGCAGTCACTTTGTGATCTTATGTTGAACCTACCTCAGGGATGTGGCCCAACACAAACACCTTAGCCAACATCAATAGAAAGTTGCTGTATAACAGGCTACAAGGCTATGACCGCATGCACGCATCAAGTAATCAATCATGTGTCTCTGTGTACCATTTCAGATGCGTGTTCAATCAATACAACCAATCAGCTGCCGGGTCAGATATTAGGCCGATACTCCAGCGCCGTCATTACAGCCAGAGGCATATTTTGGTAGTCACGCAGGGGGCAGAGCTTAATGCGCTGTTATCCAAACCAAACACACACTGTTTAGTTGTGTGTGTGTGTGTGTGTGTATGAGAGCAGGAAGAGAAGCTAGGTCAGGCTGAACTTTGATAGTGGTGCTGTCTAACTGACATCCCGTGACAGCTTGATGCATGCTGCACACAAGCACACACTCATGAACACATGCTGGGGTTGGCCGACAATTAAATACAACATTTCACTTGACGCCAGACATTGTTTATTCACTTAAGATGTTTGTCTTGGAGGATAAAACATTGACAGCCAACTTAATGCACTTCAATAAAAAGGACAGATGAACTGATAGATGTAGGATAAAACCTAAGAAAAAAAACAACCAACATATCTCACCAGGCAAGTTGCTACTACAGTAGGAACTGATGAAAAAGAGTTGGGTTTGATTTCTATTAATAGCAGTCGTTTCCCAAGCCATTTTACTGACTATTATTTAGCTGATGTCAATAAGGGTGCACATAGCTGAGATGTAGCTAAAGAAAAGATTCAATTAAAGATTCATTAAAGACATTTAAATAAATTAGTAAATGCTAAGTACAACCAAAATAGACAGAACAGGGACAGCCTATCAAGGTATAATTGAGTTTGGATAGCTGCTTGGGATCTGTTTACTGTTTAGTATCAACCGAGTGTGCAACAGCCTACCTAGCATTGATTTGACCTTTTTTTTTCCATTTTGTGTATGGGCTCAAACAACAATTTAAAGAAGTAGCCTAAAACATTAGCAAGCTATACTTTAGCACTCTAGGAATTTGTGGATAATGATTGTCCGTCGACAATAAGCCGTTGTTAAATGATCTTTGGCTATTCAACCGAGGATAAACACAAAAACATAACCGAAAGATCTAAACTCGGAGAGAACACGATAACGGTTTCATGGCAGGGTCATGTCAGTCTTATTTGAGAACCTTCAATATTCTAAGTCAGCAAGAACAACATAGATGACAATTTTTGTAAACATAAAAAGATGTTATTTATCGTGAGGTCCGTTGGGATAGGCGTGTCTCAGTGTTAACACCGGCCACAACAAAAGGACATACAAGGTTCAACTGACTTCACTCAAAGACTTTCAATGCTACATTTAAACCACAAATTAAATTAAAACAGTTAATGCAACTGCCGTTTCTGATTGAAATGACAATGTCATGTCATACAATAACAATGGAAAGCCTGGTCCAAACTTCAATCACTCAGAATACAAAATATTTGTGGGTCAGTGCCGATAAGTGCAGATGGCATTGGCCCTGTAATTGGTTTAGTGTTTTGTTACTCTTAGAAGTTGGATGGCTCTACTGCAAAGAGCACCTCTGTCCGTTGGCATCCTTGGAACGCAGGCATAGTTTGGGCTTGTAGTTCTCCAAATAGAGCAGCTGTTTGGAGTTAAACGCTCCACGTCGCTTCCTGAACACACACACACACACACACACACACACACACACACACACACACACACACACACACACACACACACACACACACACACACACACACACACACACACACACACACCGACTGAAACCAGGTTACTGAACCATACAATGACATTGCACAATTCTATGAAGCCAATACCCTCAGATGGTGGACAAACTCAAATCTGGGCATTTCACTTTCTTCGACCTGTAAGTTTGCTAACAAAACTCTGCCATCTGTCGTAAACAGTAAAAAAAAAAGTGCCTAACTGTTTTAAATCAACACAGTGTAGACTGGTCACTGCAGAAATACACTTAAAACAGAGATTTAAATATCAATGAACAAATAACAATGAAAATCCCATTCTGAAAGCTTTCTCCTCAAGTGTGTTTTCTTTGGTAGAATATATCCATAACAAAACGGGTAACAAGGCAACTCTGCAGCTTTCAGATTCTAGTTGCTGGCCCAGGCTCTGTGCCGTCTTCCCCCAGAAGTTCTGCTGTAACACAGCAGGACTGATCAGAGGTTCTGCTGTAACACAGCAGGACTGCTGGGTCAGAGGTTCTGCTGTAACACAGTAGGACTGATCAGAGGTTCTGCTGTAACACAGTAGGACTGCTGGGTCAGAGGTTCTGCTGTAACACAGTAGGACTGCTGGGTCAGAGGTTCTGCTGTAACACAGTAGGACTGATCAGAGGTTCTGCTGTAACACAGGAGGACTGCTGGGTCAGAGGTTCTGCTGTAACACAGTAGGACTGCTGGGTCAGAGGTTCTGCTGTAACACAGTAGGACTGATCAGAGGTTCTGCTGTAACACAGTAGGACTGCTGGATCAGAAGTTCTGCTATAACAACTTAGGTCTGCTGGATCCCAGATTATGAAGTGTTTGAAATGTTTTAATAAATGTTTAATAAGTAATCTTAGTGGAGGCAAATTCATGGTACCGTCCTATAGAGGCGATATAGTGTATTTGCCTATAGCCAATGCACATCAACCTCTTCTTCAGAGTTAATAGATAAAATAAGATAAACAAGACTAGGTCACACACACACACACACACACATCTTGGACAGACCCAAACCAACACAACAGGTAGTCATTGTTTTTGTACTAACAGTCTTATGAAGTGCACGGCATCTTCATACGCCATCCCACACTCGATCAAAGCCAGAGCCACCAGCACCGGAGCTCTGAGAACACACACATGAGCAAGCTGCCATGAAGCCTCTTATCCAGCTATAAATACACAACGTATCCAGGAAAATCACACAATGAGTCATACTTACCGCCCCAGGCCGGCCACACAGTGGACAGCCACGCAGCAGCCAGGCTCCTCCCGAAACTTTGTCTGCAGCAAGCACAGCCAATCATCAACCACCTGGTCCGGTGGGGCGGAGCCATCATCAAATGGCCAGTCCTGCACAGATCGAGAAGAAAAGTGACAGACCTGGAGATCAGCCGTCATACGGATTGTGTCCTGGTTCATGCCGAAAGGTCAATGAGTCACCTCTTACCAGGACTTGTATGCCGTCCTGCTCCACTGGGCTTTTATCATACGTCGCGGCACACACTCTCACCAAGGTATGCACTCCAAAGGCCTTCAGGTCCTGCACATTAAAACACAAGCAAACATGTGCCATATTATACCCCTTGTACATGTGAATGTGGATTTCAGAATTTTGCCTGAATTACTAATTACACAGCCAGCATGTTATCTTGATCTATGACATCATTCATTCATACATTGTAAATGCTTTGGATGAGGGTGTTACCTCGATAAATCTCCCCAGCTGTGCGTTAGTTGGGTTGTGTGTGATGAGGAATCGGAGACAGTCATATGTGATTTCCACTGGGGCTCGACGATTCATTTTGAGACTTGGGGGAAAAAGGCTTGTACTGTTTCTAAAAAAAAAAATTACAAAAAATAAAATAAAAAGGTCTTTTAAGATGGGGGGCGGGGGGGGGTTCCAAAAAGTTCAAATGAGAAGATGTAGGATCTTAAAATATGAGACAGTATTAAAATGTTCTCTTGTAGAAATAATTGACTGAGTTTACGGTTAACAATCGTTAATGTTACAAACACTAAAGAAAGAAAGCAACTTGAAAGAGGGGGACAGTTTGTTGTAGTCTCAAACCAAAACTACAAACAACCCTACAGTCTCCTGTACATGCCAGGATGGTCTGAAGACAGAGGATTGGCTCGTCTTCATGAGGGTTGGTTTTGGTGGCAGTGAGAACCTGGGGGCATGGACAAAAAGAGCTTAGAGCTACATTTCAGCTATACTTCCCCAGTATCAAACACATGCAACAAGTGCCTTTCCAACACCAAAGACATTGGTTTTGATACCTCCGCTCACTAGTGTAGCACTTGTAGTAATGAATATACTAACAGCTAGGGCCAGGTTCTAGGTTCGGAGGAGCAGTTATAGTCAACACTGGAAAATAACAGACCAAGAGGTAAGTTTGAACTGCCGGCTTTATATAATAGAAGCTTCAATAGTAAAACATGCAAAATATGGACCCACACTCTTCACATGCACACATAAGACATTGACATGTAAATCATTTTAAATGATCCAAAAGTATTTAAATAAAATAATGAATCTCTATTTTGTCTCAGTTCGGCTCGTCTTAATCCTTAATCCTTTAAGTCGGAGATAATTATTTTCAACCAAGGTTTCTCTAAACTGTTGTTTAGTTCCTATTTTAGTTCTCGAGTTAACTCTAATTCTGGTTCTATGTTTTGTTATTTAGGCCTATTCCGTCTAGTAGGGGTGTAACGGTACGTGTATTCGTCCCGCGACTTCACGGTACGGACGTCACGGTTCGGTACGTGCAGCCATACGACGAATACGTCTGAGTCACACTCCAATCCAGAAGGTGGCGATAAAGCACATAAACGCTGTTTGCCGACCGCCATTAAGGAACAAGAACAGCAGAAGAAGACCTAAACAAGATGAAGCGGACGCGTTCACGTTGACTATGACTATGAGTGCAACTGAGACACAGGAGCTAGAAGACCCGCCTGCTACTTTCAAATCAGCTGTGTGGGAAAATGTCGGGTTCGCAGTGGACTACAGCGGCGATGGAGATCTGTAAAGAGAGATGAACCTGAGTACCTTTAAGAGATGCATATGACCTTTCAGATTCACAAGTTAATCACAAATGTGATACATTACTCCTAAAGGCACTGATTTTATTTTATCTCATATTTGACATATTTTGTATTTTCACACCAGGAGATGTTATTCAGTTCTGTATTGCTTTTTATTTTGCATCAGCCCTAGGCCGAAATAATTGAAACACTCCTTGTTATTATTTATTTTGTAGTATTTTCAGAACATGAGAGCTGCTTTTCAGTTTTGGAGCTTATTGAACCTTTTTGTTTGACGTCATCCAACATAACAATATGTCCTATGGGGACAGTGTATGTTTGCTGTTTACATTTAACTGTATAATACAGCATATGGAAAAGTTTGAGTTCTTTATTTTTATAATGAAGTTACCAAAGTTGCCAGTTTGCAAATACTACCTGGCCTGCTACCTCAGTACCTCCCTACTAGCATGTTTTGTTTTCCTCTGTCTTTTTTGGGAGGGTTGGGCTTAAGCTTTGAATGTTTAAATATAGCTTAAGTGAAACAAATTGAAACACTGTACAAGTTTTATTTTGTATTCTATTTATTTTGTACTTTTATAACATAAGAGATGCTTTTCAGTTTTGTAGCTGATTGTGACCAATTGCTTTTTGTTTTTTTTTATCAGCCCTACATAGAAATATGACCGATGCAAGAGTGTATGTTCACTGTTGTGTTTACTGCTTGATACACTACAGGGTCAGGCTGTACCAACTATCTCAGGGGGGACTATACGACACGAGGTGGAACTAAGTATAACTTGCACTACTGTCTGTTCAAAATAAATGAAAAGAAACCTAGCCTTATGCATTTGGGATTTTTGTTGCTTTTTTCCTGTTGTACCGAACTCGTACCGAACCGTGACCCCAAAACCGAGGTACGTACCGAACCGTGGCTTCTGTGTACCGTTACACCCCTACCGTCTAGTTCACACAGTACGCACGTCACAAAGTAACAAATGCTTTCTACATCAATCTGGTACAAAATTCAACAATGCAATCAAAATACTGAATGCGCAATTCGCAGATCAATATATAACACATGTGATCTATAAGACAGAATGCCGTGTAATCAGTTGAGTTATGTCCTTTTCGAAGTCCGAATGATTCCACTGCGTGGTCGTGGTATTTTCTTACCACAATGAAGATGGAAACGAATCCATGGATACACAAAGCAAATCCACGGCTATCACAATGAAGATCACAATAAACTGAATCCACAAATCCACGAGTCCACTAAACGAATCCATGAAACGAATCCATGGATCGAATCCACGAACCGCCATCCGCTCCACAAACCATGTCCTTGTCCTCGTGGTCGCTCCTCAACATGGTCCTTCTATGAGTAGCTCGCCATCTTAGCTCACTGCTTGGAGTAGTAGGCCAAGCAGTCTTACAACTAAAAGAAAACACGGTCTAACAACCGAATAGTGAAACACGAAAAATACTTGTAAACAGAAAAGCTCGGATTATTACTTCTTTCACTCCCGCTACGCTCTCTTCAACTTGTCTCGTTCCAGTCTCGTCTTTCTCCGTGGAAAATTTAAATTTTTTCTATCATCTATTTTCGCGAGCAACAAGAATGATTTTCCCTGATTGGCCGATGTTACCTGCACTTTCTTAAGGGAACAGTAGACCTAGTAATGACTATCAATAGTTTGTTATTTATAACGAATTAACCTTTGTGCATTTATAAGGTGTAATGCACAGTGCACACCTACTTGATGATTATCCTGCTTATACCATGCTCATTAGCCAACAATATAATGTAAAACCATTCGCCGTTTTTGGTGAAAGTTTTGCACTAAAATTGAAAGTTTATGAAGCAAGAGCTTACCCTTTTACAGTATTGTAGCGGCAGGGGGGGACGGGGCCGCGATGATGATGCATGGGGCACAAGGGGTTCTGGGAGGTGATAATATTTTGGGTTAATAAAGTAATGTTTGGGTGTTCCATTGTTGGTGCTGTTTGCAGGGTGTTATTCCTTAGTTATATGTGTGTTTATGGTTTGTGTCGTATTGTGCCACCATTGGTGCCTTCACAAATTGTGCCACTGGGAGTGACCCCCGGCAGGATGATGTTCATGTGTTAGGACAAAATAGCCAATAAACATATCTACAAGCCAAATAAACGAATCTGGGGTTGTGTGGTGTATTGGGGCACAGATCAACATAAAAAAAAATACCCTTGTCCGACATTTCTCTTGCTCTTCTCTGGCGCTCGCCACAGTATAAATCACAACACAGTGACGTAAGCGAGGGTTATGGCTCCATCGCCGTAACTCACAATCCAAAGTATTACATTACTTTTTCCTCTACTGTGTCCCATTCTTCAGCTATGCTTGCTGAAGTTACTAATAGTTAACAGCTTTGACAAATATGGTCTTTAATGTTGCTATGGTTACAAGACAGCTAGTTATTAAACTAAATGAGCATAAATGGTATTTATGCACACCTGTCAGCCAATCAGAAAAGAGTATATGACATTTTTATAGATATATTTATACCATGGTCTGGGTGAATACTTTTTTCTGATTGGCTGACAGGTGTGTGTTTATGCCACATATATCATATTATTAAGAATAATAGAATTCCATTTTGAAACCGTTTAGCCATTTTCTGTTTAGCTTCCTCAATGCAAGTGCATGTAGGGTCAAAGCTGACCAGAGCCGAAATTCACTTGAAGTACATGAAGTGGATTATAAGCCAAACACGCTTAATGGGGGAAATGTTGTTGAGAATGTAAACAAACACTGGAGGTAAACAACAGGGCCTAGCAACACAGTGTAGGGGGATGTCACGTGATGTTCATTTGTACATGATCAGCAAATTAACAATGTCAATAACCACTTCATCAACACAAACAGACTGTAGTGTAGCCAACAACAATAGATCCTTTTCAGAGATCATCAGTAGCAGGGTAAAGTAACTTCTTGCCAGTTCTTGCCATTTTAACATTAGTTTGGTTTAATTTATGTCTGTTGCAACACCAGCATGGTCAATGTAGGCCGATTTACTTACTTGACTTATTTACTTACTTAACTAGGTACACTGCCATGCCTAAATCCAACAGACCATTCAATTTGACGTTGAATCATTAAAGGTACTATATGTAAGAATCAAGTGCATTCTGAGATCCGTGGGTTGAGACAATAACAATCAGAAACTAAAGTTAGTTCTAAGCATAATTAAACCTTGTAAAGATTTAAAAAAAGCTATGAAATATCACTTTGTTCCTTTTTCCCACGAAATCCAACCCGACTCAAATATAAGAGTAATCAGCCCAAAAGCTGTTCTACAACAGAGAGAGTCGGCGAAGCTCTCATGTTTTAACCACAACCTGCTCACAAACTGGCAATTTAAAGTGATTTGTGCTGTAAAATCCTACATGTAGTCCCTAAATGGATTAATTATTCTTACATACAGGACATTTAATGTTGAGCTACACAGAACACTGCAGAACACTGTAGTGTCAGAGCAGCCCATGTGTGTCTACCTGCTGATACCCATAGTAGGCGCCAATACATCACTGCATCCCATGTTAACTTGCTTTTCATCCAAAGAAGGATAAGACGGACTTTGTTCTTCCCAGACGAGAAAAGCAATTGTCTTTCAACTTTGTAAGTTTATGGTAAAACAAAACATGGCCAGGCCTCATCCGGATGGCACTGCACAACCTCAAATGTATGAAAGGTTCTTGGTAATCATCTTCAATCAATCATATCAAGCAGAGACAACCATTGAATAGTACCTGGATGGCAGTTTAAAGGCCAGACTGTCTACTTTTCACTTGCCCACGATCAGCAGCAGGTGCTGGGCTTGGCAGAACTCCCCTCCCAATCTCACAAATGCCATATATGTGCGATCTAAAAGGAAGAAAGAAAGAAAGAAAGAAAGAAAGAAAGAAAGAGAGAGAGAGAGAGAGAGAGATCTTGTCTTCACCAGGCCATGTGGGGTGTGTATAAGCGCATGACATCCTCTATAGGTCACTAATAGCCAGACCCAGACGCTGTCCTATCCAGACCCAGACCGATAACCGTTATTGAGATATTAAATTATTGAGAATTGTAGCGTTTCGAATTTTAACCACCGCATCTTTTCTAGCCTTTACGACACTGGCTTAGGGGCCCAATCATGTCATGCGTTGCTACTCACCCAATCAGATCGGTGCAGTCAGTAAGTGAGTAGAAACAATTATACAGAGAAAGGTAGACAGCGAAAACAGAGCCTTCTATGAAGAATGGTCAGGCATGTTCATTCTTCCCATGGACAGTTCAAAACCAGCATGTCTCATTTGTTCTGAGACTGTGGCAATTATTAAAAGCTCCACTATGAGACAAAGCACAAATTTCTCTTACTGAGCAAGAGAACGTGGTGGAATGAGATATAAGACGAAAAGAAAGAGAAAAGGAATTGTTAAAGCTGTTCTGTTGTCAAGATTAGGGATGCACCAATCCAACTTTTTCAGTCCCGATACCGATACTGATACCTGGGCTTTGGGTATCGGCCGATACCGAGTACCGATCCGATACCATTGTTAAATTAATAAAGTGTTTGCCTCACTGTGTGGAAGAGAATGGGATCATTCTTTTGTGCAAGGCAACATCAGGCTTGACTTAAACATTACTTTCCTAACTTTGTAAAACAAAATGTAACAAATTAACAGATATAACTGTACTGAATTGTTATTTATTATTAAAATAATAAATAATCGTGCACCAGCAACTTCAAACATTCAAAATAAACAGGAATCAAAATTCTTGGTAAACATTTAGTGCAAATAGGAATATTCCCAACATTTACATCCCGCCCTGATCAGCCAGCGGCGGCTTCGCGCGATTCATTTACAGTCTGGACGCGGAGGGGTGAACGTCTCGTGCTCTGACTGCAGCTGGGAGGGACTGTGAGGACAGGACTGGGCCGCCTGTGAGTGCTTTGGGGGGGGAGGGGCCCGCGGCAGCACCCGCCCGCTGCTCATTGACAAGAGTAAGAACGATACGAGCTTTCACGTCAGAGTCGACAAAAGTCTCCAATAACACCAAAAAAAGTCGCTAGATTTGTCGCTAGTCGCTTTTTTAAAAAAGAGTCGCTAGAGGGGTCTGAATACTCGCTAAATATAGAGGCGAAGTCACTAAGTTGGCAACACTGCGTGCTGCGCGTGCTGCTGACGCATGACGTAGTACGCGTCGCACATAGAATTGAAGTGAATAGATCGGTCCCATGGATCGGCCCCATTGTCTCCGATACCTGATCTAGCTATTGTCATATCGGGGCCGATATCAGATATCAATATCGGATCGGTGCATCCCTAGTCAAGATGTGTTGAAATTGTTCATTATAAAATTGGTTGAGACTGTTAAGATGTGAAATGGAGTTAACAAAAAAGAAAAGCTCAAGCTACTTTTATTTAATTCTAAAATTAACACGTTTTCTCTAAGATGCACATTTTTATGTCAACAGTTATGGTTTTTTTAATGCAGCCCTTATTTTACTTGAAATGAGAAAATAACATTTATTTATTATTAGAGCATGTATAATTAATAATCCCTCCAGTTCAATGTGAAAACTGACAATAAATATTGTTGAAATATTATTGAATTGTACTTAATTACTCTGATTTGACAGCATAGCCTATAGATGTTGATACGATTACTAGGCTACTTCAATATACACTATATGACACTCATAACGCAAGACATTATAATGTTCCGGATGTTTTGTGTGTTCGGATACTGGACCTCTTTGAGATAAGATAAGATAGAACTTTATTAATCCCGAAGGAAATTCTTGCGCCAGGTTGCATAGCACAGTGTACACTAGTGTACTGTGAGAGATCGTCAGGTGTGCCGCGGGAAATTATCCAATTTCACTTAATTGGTCCCAAAAATATTATTTAGTTACTGCAAATAATTTGCAATAGTGATTTGCGGTATTTTGTCATAATTTTTTTCCGGGTTCGGTTCTGGTGGAAACAAAGAAGACGCGGGTCAGATCGTGCGTTTTTTTTATCATAGTTATTATAGGATATGCAGGTTCTGGTTGGGCTGTGGGTCTTGTGCCGTCGGGTCGGGTTATATGTGCGGATGGCGGGAGCGGGTCTTGAAAATCAGACTGAATTTTCTGTTAAATGTGTGTTACAATAAAAAGCTCTCTTATAATGTTGTTGTGCCACCGTGGATTGCACATGCTGAGTTGTAAGCCTCTGCCAAACCAATTTAATACAATTGCTGACACCGAATGAGACATTTTGAATGTTGGCATTTTTTTATATTTCCATTATTTTTTGGACAGCCCTTCTGTCAGCGTGTTGTGTGTGTGTGTGTGTGTGTGTGTGTGTGTGTGTGTGTGTGTGATGACGTCATCGACGACTCATTGATAGAAAGGTCGACTTGAACACCAGTAGTCGTGCAGCCCCATAGTCAGGGAAATATAAAAGAATCTTGGAATAAATTCCATCACCAGAAATGTATTCACCAATGTGTTTGTAAAGGTGTCTAATAACACATATAAAAAGATTTAAATTCAACTCCCATAGGAAAACCTGTGACAGCTGCTGAAAGTTGGTGTACCCGGAACCTTATCTTTGGTTCCGGGTACTAATAACTAAAAATCTAAAATGTTTATATCTGCCTTAAGTACCTTGTGAGGGGTCAAACTAGGGGTTTTTCATGGTTCTGAAACGATTGCAAGCATTTATTCTGCACTAAAACCACTCCTTGGCGGAAAAACGGCCACGTCCACTTTTATATGCAAATTAAAAAGTAGCTTTATTAGTTTATTTCAATATCTCGAATGTTAGTTAGAAAACAATACTGATCCACAATGTCAAATGCTTCATGAGTCAAGGTCTGAGTCTTCTCCAGACTCTACACCATCATGAATACAATTATTGCATGTAATGCCTTTACAATTTCCACATGCTGAGATACACTTGACACCATTCTTCTTGCAGCTGCACCGCCGGTTGCTGCAATCTCCATTATAATTACAGCTTGTGAACAGGAGTAGCTCCTCAGGAGCCATGTGGTCTAGTGTGGGAACTGGCTCATAACCATGAACCCCTACCATCCATCCATATTCACTGGGGTCCAAAGACATGCTCTGCAGCAGAATCCAGTCCCGGGTTTGGAGATAGGCACGGAGAGAATGCTGTGCAGCTGCACCCTCTGTTGGAGGTAGAGTCTCTGGTTTGATCACCGCGTCCTTAGTAGCATGTACATCGAGGAAGATGTCCATGTGTTCATCAATGTCCCCTGCACAAAACCTGTCAAATAGCGTTGTTTTCCTATGGCCTCCGATTGCAAAAACCGTATCACAACCGGTGAAGGCGTGACAGGTAGCGCCTCTGTCTTTCAGAGAGAGCTTCTTGGATCCTCCTGACATCGTAAGAGCCCTTCGACGTGGTTAAGAAGAGTGGATGGTTGGTGCTTGAGCTATGGTGCACCAGCATTACCAGCACGTCCGCGTCTTCTGCCCGCACCTGAAAATAGAACAAGATATGTGCAAAGCGTCTTGAAGTGTGCCAAAACAGTGAACTTAACAATTGTCAAGTTATTTAACAATGCTAATAATCATTTTGTTTAAAGTAATCATTGTTAATGTAAGTAAAATACCTACAAACATTTTACTGACCTCAACAGAGTCATCTGCAGCAGCAGCAGCCAATGCCACTCTCACAATCAAAGTGTCAGCATCATTGTCACACTGCTCCACGGTGATCTGACGTTTCCGGAATGTTGAAGAGAGGAGGTGGATGAGCTCACTCTTGTTATGAGTGTTGTCTAGGGGTGTAACGGTACACAGAAGCCACGGTTCGGTACGTACCTCGGTTTTGGGGTCACGGTTCGGTACGAGTTCGGTACAACAGGAAAAAAGCAACAAAAATCCCAAATGCATAAGGCTAGGTTTCTTTTCATTTATTTTGAACAGACAGTAGTGCAAGTTATACTTAGTTCCACCTAGTGTCGTATAGTCCCCCCTGAGATAGTTGGTACAGTCTGGCCCTGTAGTGTATCAAGCAGTAAACACAACAGTGAACATACACTCTTGCATCGGTCATATTTCTATGTAGGGCTGATAAAAAAAACAAAAAGCAATTGGTCACAATCAGCTACAAAACTGAAAAGCATCTCTTATGTTATAAAAGTACAAAATAAATAGAATAAAAAATAAAACTTGTACAGTGTTTCAATTTGTTTCACTTAAGCTATATTTAAACATTCAAAGCTTAAGCCCAACCCTCCCAAAAAAGACAGGAAAACAAAACATGCTAGTAGGGAGGTACTGAGGTAGCAGGCCAGGTAGTATTTGCAAACTGGCAACTTTGGTAACTTCATTATAAAAATAAAGAACTCAAACTTCTCCATATGCTGTATTATGCAGTTAAATGTAAACAGCAAACATACACTGTCCCCATAGGACATGTTTTTATGTTGGATGACGTCAAACAAAAAGGTTCAATAAGCTCCAAACTGAAAAGCAGCTCTCATGTTCTGAAAATACTACAAAATAAATAACAACAAGGAGTGTTTCAATTATTTCGGCCAAGGGCTGATGCAAAATAAAAAGCAATACAGAACTGAATAACATCTCCTGGTGTGAAAATACAAAATATGTCAAATATGAGATAAAATAAAATCAGTGCCTTTAGGAGTAATGTATCACATTTGTGATTAACTTGTGAATCTGAAAGGTCATATGCATCTCTTAAAGGTACTCAAGCTTCATCTCTCTTTACAGATCTCCATCGCCGCTGTAGTCCACTGAGAACCCGACATTTTCCCACAGCTGATTTGAAAGTAGCAGGCGGGTCTTCTAGCTCCTGTGTCTCATTTGCACTCACGTGAAACGTGAAACGTGAAAGCGTCCGCTTCATCTTGTTTAGGTCTTCTTCTGCTGTTCTTGTTCCTTAATGGCGGTTGACAAGCAGCGTTTAGGTGCTTTATCGCCACCTTCTGGATTGGAGTGTGACTCAGACGTATTCGTCGTATGGCTGCACGTACCGAACCGTGACGTCCGTACCGTGAAGTCGCGGGACGAATACACGTACCGTTACACCCCTAGTGTTGTCCATGAACTTTGCCCTTGGTGTCAAATGTATCATATCCGGTCCAATCTGTAGATCACAGCAGGAGTTCTTGGTACGCCGGATGTGGTCGTGTCTTTTGGCGAGCTGCTATAGCCATCGAAGACCACAATGATCTTCTGAGAGCGACTGTCAAGACACTGCACGTAGCTCAGGTAACTATCAGCAATCTCCTGCCAAGTCTGACCTTGTTCCCACTTCACCATGTAGAGAAGCCATCCGTCATCAACCACCAGGCTGGAGCAGGGCTGGTTAGTGAGGTTAAGCGGATCGGTCAACTCCTTCAGGCTAGTCTTGGAAAAGCCTGCCTTGTTCGCCTTGTTCATTTTCTGGTCTTTGTCACTGAACAAGGACAAGGGGAAGGGAGTCAGCTCATACTCTAAGCTTGTCTCGACTGTCATATCCCATTGGGTGAAAATGATCAGTCGGTTGAACAACTTGAGTGAGTTTAGGTGAATCTTCTTCTCATTGACCTTGGGAATCTTTCTGAGCGATGACAAGGCCTGTACCTTGAACTTAACCTCCATGGTCGATGTCACTGACTGTCCATCCAGCTTTATCTGCATCTCCCTCCCTACTTCAGCCACTCTTTCAGCGTTGACTCTGCAGTGCTCGTGAATCCTGTTGAGAAGGACACAAGCAACTGCTTGTCTCGATCGTGGTCGAAGGGGTTGTTCTCCTCGAACCATTTGAGGGCAAGTTCAATCGCTTCAGCATCTCGCTTCATCCGTGTTTTGGCAAGGTCTTTGTGGAGTGGACCATGTTTCTTGACACCTTCCTCCATGCGCTTGTTGACATCAGAGAAGTGGCTGAGGGTCTGCACCCAGCACTTTTGGCCAGAATCACTATTTCTCATCCTCCCTCTGCTCAACACACCTTCTGACTTGGCCGCCTTCATCAGTGTCTGCTCGATGCAGATGTCACACCAGGTACCAGACCAATCATGGCAAGAGTAACAGACAACGTGGTTCCCATGGGCAGTGAAACTTTCGAAGGTCTCCTTGTAACCAGGTGAAGTTTCGAGTTGCTTCATCAGCTGACAATACAGCCGTGCGCCCTTGGCGTATTGATGAAAAAATGTCCAGCATCCTGGTAAATCTTCTTGCAGTATCTTGCTGAGTGGTGAATATTGTTATTTGATATGTGTAGTCTATTGTGTCTGTCCATGATCCACACAGGAGAGGTTTTCAAATGGCTTGAGCATGTCTGGCACCTACCACTCACTTGCTGCGAATGCCAACCAACTACAACAGTTACCAGCAAACAATAAGTAGTTACCATGGCAAGTATGTGAATAAATAAACTAATAAAGCTATTTTTGAATTTACATGCACCCAGCCATATTTATTTTCACCAAAAAAAAGGGTTTGCGATGAGCGGTAAAAGTGGGCATGGCCGTTTTTCCGCCAAGATAAATGCTTGCAATCGATTCAGAACCATGAAAAACCCCTAGTTTGACTCATCACAAGGCAGAAATAAACATTTTAAATTTTTCACAGATAAGGTACCCCAACTTTAAGCAGCTGTCACGGGTTTTCCTATGGGAGTTGAATTTAAATCTTTTTATATATGTTATTAGACACCTTTACAAACACATTGGTGAAGAAATATCTTGGTAAGGAATTTATTCCAAGATTGGCCAAATATCTGATAATATTCCCTGACGACCAGCAGGTAGAGCAGTAATCACCTTGTTCATTAAGACAATAGATCTTGTAGATCTTGTTCGTTAAGACAATAGATCTTGTTCATTAAGACAATAGATCTTGTAGATCTTGTTCATTAGTACAATATATCTTGTTCATTAAGACAATAGATCTTGTTCATTAGGACAATAGATCTTGTTCATTAAGACAATAGATCTTGTTCATTAGTACAATATATCTTGTTCATTAAGACAATATATCTTGTTCATTAGTACAATATATCTTGTTCATTAAGACAATAGATCTTGTTCATTAAGACAATAGATCTTGTTCATTAGTACAATATATCTTGTTCATTAAGACAATATATCTTGTTCATTAGTACAATATATCTTGTTCATTAAGACAATAGATCTTGTTCATTAAGACAATAGATCTTGTTCATTAGGACAATAGAATGAGTGATGCGTGCCGAGGTGTCGCTATTAGGCTACAATGTGTCATTTTGTAAAATTTTTGGTTGGTTGATTTTTTTTTGTGCCTTGCCAAAAAAAAAAGGTTGAAAAACACAGCCATAGCAATACAGTACAATAAACAATAGAGAAATCAACATAATAATAAAAATAAACTAAGAGATTTACAGTCACAATATAAAAATACAAATATAAAAATGTGAGATCTCGTGTAGCAGCCCTATGCTCCGTGGTGTACTCACTGAGCCGGGAGCTGGGCTGGGCATGGAGCGGCCAGGGGGACATGTGGCGGCTCTGGGATGCTGACACACCATTGATGTTACGATGTGCCCCTCTAGGCCCGCTAGTCGGCTGGTAACCTGCTGCTGCTGCTCCTGCTGCTGCACCCAATCCAAACGTTATTGAGGTTATTAATAATAATAATATTAATGATCTAATAAATCCCAGCGTAGATGACAGGTGTACAGTGTTACATGGGTTACGATAAGAGAAATAGACAGGAGATCCTGACGTTGAGGTCACATTCGTTGCCCGCAGTAAGTCGAACAGTATGTCGTACCGTAACTACGTGAAATAACCTCGTTCATAAGTCAGCTCCAAAACAAGCATGATTACATACACACACATGTGCTTAAACATGTGTGTCTAAAGCGACATGCTGGGAGTCATATCGGTAGCAAAACAACAACAACAACAGCTGCTTGGTCAAACCATCAGCTAATGCTACAGCTGTGCTCTTCAACCATTATACAAAAGCTTAAAAGAGCAGGGCCGCTTCCACGCTCGATGACTTCATATGAAATAATGTACATTAAATGCATACTTACAAAAATAAAAAATGTAGCGCCACAGAATTTTTCGTCATGTTGAACAAGATCTACAAAATCGTAATCTATGTATTAAAGAGGAGAAGAACAGCTCCCCCCGCGGCCACTAAAAACAACAACAATGCTCAGCTCAATGGGGTGGAGTCCAAAAGACAAGGTTACGCCCGCTGTAAATTACGCCCACATCAAGTTACGCCCCCTTCATTCTTAAAGATTTATTTATTTTCCAGGCATTCTGGCTTCATCTCATTAATTAGGTATGTGGTGGTAGTTATTCATAAGATTCAAGATTAATTAGAAGTTTAATTCACATACACATACAGGATGTGCAGTGAAATGAAAAACAATCAAATAAAATAAAAGATACAATCATTAAACAAAGAGAAGCACGCTTAAACTGTATATTTGTTCATGGCCCGTGGCCGTAGGAATGGGCTAGGACTCAAAAGCAGACAACATGAAAAAAGGTAAAACATCATTTTTTCTATTGTGTGGGAATGGTAGAGCAAGGTTAACAATCACAACCGGTCAGCATCGGGGTGACCGAGGTGGACATTGTTGAGGAATATAAGTACCTGGGTGTTCACATAGACAATAAAATGGACTGGACTGAAAACACAGAGGCCCTGTATAAGAAAGGTCAGAGTCGCCCGTATTTCCTACGGAGACTCAGATCTTTCAACGTCTGCAGGACCATGCTGCAGATGTTCTATCACTCTGTGGTGGCCAGCGTCATCTTCTACGCTGTTGTGTGCTGGGGCAGCAGGGTGAAGGCAGCCGACGCCAACAGACTCAACAAGCTCATCAGGAAAGCGGGTTCTGTCCTGGGAGTGGAATTGGAGTCTTTGGTAGAGGTCTCGGAGAGGAGGATGCTGAGTAAACTACTCAGTATTATGGACAACGCCTCCCATCCCCTGCACACCACACTGGAGTCATACCAGAGCACCTTCAGCCATAGACTGAGATTACCGAGGTGCACCACAGAACCCACAGGAGGTCCTTTCTGCCTGTGGCCATCAAACTCTAGAACTCCTCCCCCCTCTGTGGGAAGGACAGCTGAAATATAAGACAATTAACACTGAGCAATATAATGTGCAATATTACCTCTCAACATCATGTGCACTTTCCTCAGTATTACGTGCAACATTAATATTACTGTCCATCATCATGTGCAATACTCTCGATATCATGTGCTATATTATTATCATGTTATCTATAAATATTATCGATAACACTATCATCTCCGCTCATGTGCAATATTCTTAATGTCATGTCCAAAAATACACTTCAATTATGCCAAATTGTTTTCGCTGTCGGAATATCTTATCTTGCCGACATATTTCTATATTTTAACTGTAAATTTGTAAATCCGTTAGTTTATGTTTATTATTCTGTTGTTTTCCCTATTGTTTTATTGTACTGTATTGCTATGCAACCTGGCACAAGAATGGATTAATAAAGTTCGATTATATTCTATTCTATTCTATAGCATGGATGGCAAAGAGCAGGACTAGAGCAGGACTATGGTAAAACATGGAGTGGATTTTACAGGAGAAGTGGAACAGGAGTGACATGAGACACGTGAACTGGGGGAAGGGACTTTTTTGTCCTTTGGCATCCACCAGCTCACTACAGACAAGACCTGTGATGAGTCTCCGTTTCTTTCTTTTCTCTTTCTTTTTTATAAAACATTTTTATAAATGTTTATAATGTTTATAAAAAAAATGTCCATTTCACCACATACAGTATTGGTGTGTTGAGGTGTCTGCACAATTCTTCTCAGCAGCTGCAAAAGGAGATAGGCAAATCTGCAGAGGGCAGTGTACATGGAGTTCCTCTACCACACAGTTTCATCACTGAAAGTATTTGGCTCAAATGTCCTCATCATGAATTTTGGGATGAGCATGGCCTCTGTGGACAGCAGGGTACTTTTCTCATCTATAAAGAAGATACATCTCTATTACGAGCGCCATCACACATTATTTTCAGTGTATACATCCCTACCTGTAGGCTTAGCCGTCTCGGCTTCACCTGATGTGCTTGTCCCGTGCGCGTACCACGTACACTGAAGATTTTCAACAATGTACCTTGGGCCCCGGCCACATTCCCCACATCACCGTGCTTATATAAGGCCACCTCGGCCAGCGCTCGTCCTCCACGCATAATTTCAGCAATGGATCGGACAGCAGGGGCGAAACTAGATGGCTATGCCTACAATCATAGAACTAGTTATCATAAGATAACTATCATTCTATGCCATCTAGGCTTCGCCTAATGGGCTAAGGCGAAGCTACAAGTGGACCTCGATGAATGTACCTCTGCTGGACCAAAAAATCCCCAGGCACACCGGAGTCAATACACACAACAATGATATTAAATCTCTCCCCCCACATACGCAGGTGGGTGAGTATATAGGAGAATAGAGAGATGCCATAACCCTGATACATCCATCTCCCTGATACAGACATCTCCTTTAGGGACCCCATAAAGGATGAAAGTTTATCAGAGCGACAGGGTTGCGACGGTGCCAATGAAGGCAAATGAGGCAAATGAGGCAAATGAGCCAGCTCGACATCTAATCACAAAAGTGCCTCCTAGCAGCCCTCTTTACATACAGAACGCTGCAACGGGGCAATCGCTACTGCAGGTGTACATAGAACACAAAATGTGTAGGCCCCGGCTAACGAATCTAAGCGAGGATAGACAAAGTCCACTCATCACACATAACCTGACCGTACAGTATGACACAAAGCGAGCATAGGCAGGGGTGATATCGCACAGTGCTACGATCAGTGGCAGAAGACAGGACATTCATGACACCGGTTACAATCCGTAACCATAGTGAAGAATACCGGTCATTCTAATCCCAATGCAATGCCGGGGAACCATAGGATAGGCTGATGTGGAAAACAATGTTCCGAATCCTAACAGCTCTGAGTAGCAAGCGTATTCTCACACCGTGCGAGGAGCTAAGATCTGCGGCTCCAACACAGAGTGGCCAATAGACCCCCTGGTCATGTCCAGCAAGTAAAAGCCGACAAAGGGGCTTGGAGAAGGCCATGATGCTGCGGCCCAAATGTCCTTCCACCACGACACGGGAGGAGCCAAACCCCCAAAGGAGGAGCCAACACCTCACACAGCCAGCAAGACAGCCGCTGCTGTCGCTATAACACACAAACAGCTGCTGCGTGGACTTGAACGCCGCAGAACATTGCACATACATCGCCAGCACCCGAACCGGGCAAAGCAGATTCAACTCAGCCTTAGCCTACTGGCATGAGGATGGGGTTGGAAAGCCTTCAGCACAACGTCCCTGGACAGAAAAGAACTACCAGTGTTCTTAGGGAGGAACATTGGGTTAGGTCTTATCAGCGCAAAGGAGTTGTCACTGTTAAGTAACAGGCAACTCGGGCTGACAGACAGAGCTGTCAGCCCGCTTGGAAGACACCGAGGCCAGTAAAAGCGCCATTTTAAAAGACAAAGCATCCAAAGGAGCCCGACACAAGGGCTCAAAGGGGGCCTGAGATAACCCACACAACACGGTGGGAAGGTCCCAACGTAGCGTGAGCACTCGAGTGACAGGTTCACGTGTCTAGCCCCTCGCAAGAGCCTCTTGACAAGGGGGAGACTAAACACCGCCACAACGTAGCCTATGTGGCCAGCCGAAACAGCCGCAGCATAGACCTTCATTGTGGAGAAAGCCAAACTAAGCACGTCCCCCACCTCACACAGTGAGGGGGTAACGCCAATGCTTCCATACCACTTAGGGAGAGCACCCCACTTCGCTGCATAAGGAAAGGAGTGGAAGGCGCATGGGCACTCTGAATCATATTGATAACTGCAGCGGGAAGACCCCTTCCCATTCAACCTTTCAGGAGCCAAACCAACAACCGTCCCCACAGATAGGGTGGGTGTTGAACCAATTTGTGAGCCTGCGACATCGCGTCTAGCCTGTGACAGCGTGTCTAGCCTGTGACGGTGCGTCTAGCCTGTCTGGCACTGGCCACAGAGCATACGTCTTTACATGCTCGATTGATCGATTGTGCGGGCGGAGAGAGAACAACATCTCGCAGTGAGCGTTCTCCCTGGATGAAGACAGATCCATCTGAGCCATACCGAACCTCCGTCAGATCAGTCTGAAAATGTGGGATGTAAAACGCCCGCCCCAACATTCTAGACGCCGGGGATGAGCAGGGCTCTCAAGCTGAGCACGTTCTGATGAGCCCACAGCCAGACCTCGACTGCTGCCTGGTGCAGGGCAGAGAACCCCCCCCCCTTGTCTGTTCACATAAGCTGCTACCGACACTCTGTCCTGATCAGCATGTGGCGGCCGCGCACCAGGTGAGACACCTTAAGCTCTATGCAGAGCTCTAACATTTTCATGTGAGCGACAGTCTGGATTGGCCACTCGCCCCTGATAGAGCGAGAGAGGTCAACGAAGCGTCCGTGAAGACAACCACGTATGACGTCACTCCTTCCAGGGGAACTCCCCTGATAAGTGAAAGGGGGTTTCCCCAGTGCTTCATGTTGGGAGACACAGAGCGGGAAACGGGAAAACCCTGGACTTGTGATGCCTGGGATCCAGACCCTGGCGAGCAAAAAGAGTGACAGTGCCGTCACTCTCCTGCCGATGCAAGCTCGAGAGAGCGCCGACAGAACGGCATCTTGCCGCGGAGGCGAGAGTATCGCCAACATCGTCACTGAGTCTAGGGAGAGCTCTTTTCCCAGTTGATGGTGAAGCCCAAGAGAGAGATGTGCTCTACCACCGTCATGGTGGTATTCTGGGGGATGGCGCTTGAACTGAATGGGATGTCCCCACTTCTGCGTGCTGTCTAATCATGTCGATAAAACACGTCGCTCTTGCCAAAACGCAGCGCTGTGAGAGAGGGCGTGCAGACAGCTGAGGAGCGCTGCTCAACAATGCACCATACACCTTGGCCCCTACCGCCGTCACACTGAGTGTTACCCAAAGGGGGGAGTGGGGGGGGGGCTCGAGGGAACTGCCGGCACACACCGGTGGGTCCGTAGCATGCGACGAGAGGCGCAGCTCACTAGCCAGTGAACGCTGGGCTAAGAGTGGCGTGGCGCACCTCTCCATCCCGACCACTGTCCACTAGGGCTGTCAATTTCCCAGAGAATACAGGTCGAATGCGACTACATGGAAATGATCAATAGTCGAACGATAGTCGACTATGTAGGTTTACATATTATATTACGCAAGTCGTGCTTAAAATTACCAGGTGCGTTGCGTGTTTTATCCACTAGAGGGAAATAACCAGAGGTGTGGACTCGAGTCACATGACTTGGACTCGAGTCAGACTCGAGTCACAAATTTGATGACTTTAGACTCGACTTGACAAAATCAAAAAAGACTTGCAACTTGACTTTGACTTTAATACCAATGACTCGTGACTTTACTTGGACTTGAGCCTTTTGACTTGAAAAGACTTGATACCTTCCCTCGAGCCCAAAGATAAAAAAATATGTTATTTAAAAAGTGTGCCGCGAATCAATTCATTTCCCTTAATTTCCTGAATGAACTACATTTCCAGCGAATCGACACTTCATTTCCCAGATCCACCTTAAACCAATCCGACAGACAGCATCCGATCAAGTTGCGCGAGAGAACCATGAAGAACTAACGTTATGATTCAGAACGACGGAGCAATATTGGAAAAATGATACCAAAGATTATTTCATTTGCGTATAAAAACTACGCGGTGGTCAACAAAAAACGAATTGCAGTATGCAAAACGTGCGGGTCGACAATCACAGACGGAGACGCAACAACTTCCAACTTTGTTCGACATTTGAAGCTGCACATAGAACGGTAAGTCGAGGCTAATGTTAACGTTAGATTGTTGACAAATTAGATTGTTTGGCCAACAAGTTGATTATGAAATTAATAATGCTAGTGCAGGATGTTGGGATGTGCCCGTTCGGACCGGGACGATTTTCTCGAGAACCACTCCTCCGATCGACTTGACACTCGACACTGACACATGACTGACAGACTTTTGGCCAATTTGGTCTTTTGCAAATGCAATGCATCATAGGGCCCTGAGATCACAGAAAAAGCACAACCCTGTGGGTAAATGAAACTGTTTATGCATTTCACGTTCTCACACACACACACACACACACACACACACACACACACGTAGTCTCCATGAATCACGTTTTGTCTCCCATCTCTGGTATCTGCATGGTTTTTCTCAGACATTCAGGCCAGTGTTCAAATTGTAGGCCTACTTGAAGGTCAGTAGCAATTGTTTTGATGTACCTTATAATAAATGATTGTAACTTTTACGCAGGATTTTTTTAGGTGTCTAGAATATATCAGTAGAGAGAGAGGGACAGAGAAAATAGAGGAATTGGTTAGTGTGGTATGAGGGGGGAGGGGTTTCATTGATACCTTTTGAATGAAAATACATTTAATTGTAAAATAAGATAAAATGCTGCTTCTTTGTTTTTTTTTATTAAGTTCAGTCACACTTGTTTTAAAGGGATGGTTCACGCTCATTGCACAATTCTCTAATAGTTGTCTTACCTTGTATCTTTTACCTCTTAACTTCTGCTGCTTTCATGTAGATGTTCAATAAAACATTTTAAATTGTATTTGTATAGCCCTTAATCACAAGACAGTCTCAAAGGGCTTTACAGGCCAGATTATTATGGGTCAAAAGTGATTTATGACACCCCCCTAGCCCTAGCCCCGCCCCCCTAAGGGCAAGAAACGACTCCCTTTAAATGGCATTACATTTGGTGAAGAGCGCATTATGACTTGTTTAGGACTCGAAACTCAAAGTTTAGGACTTGGGACTTGACTTGGGACTTGTCAGTCTTGACTTGGGACTTGACTCGGGACTTGCCTGTCTTGACTTGGGACTTGACTTGGGACTTGAGTGCAAAGACTTGAGACTTACTTGTGACTTGCAAAAAAATGACTTGGTCCCACCTCTGGAAATAACCGATAAAAAACCATAGCGCTGTGCGTTTGTTATGGCTGTAGAAGTCGTGTTTGACCATAATCAAAGAAAGCGAACAAAAGAAATGCCATGTCTCACAAGATGAAAAAAATTAAATGTATTACATCATCTCATCTGCGTCCGACTGCAGCATAAGTTACAAATAACGTGCAAAACGGAGAATTTGACAAAATACCATTTCCTACACCAACGATGGCAAAATACAATGTAATATACCAACGATTGCAAAATACCATTTAATAAACCAACGATTGTAATTGCAAAATTTGAAAACAAGATGACAATAAAAGCAAAAATGCTTTCTTTACAGCATATAATGAAACAAACTAGTTTGTCACCCGCGCCTGTTTAGCTGCTGGCTCCACCGCTGACGCTAGTGTTATGTCCGTAGAATGACGGAGTCGACTACTGTATCTCAAGTCGGAGATTGTGCTTCTCCATTTATTTTACCACACATACATCAGAACCCAGAACACGTGAAGCGGAAACGGCAGTCCGTAAAACGAGACAGTGGACTGTCGTGAACAGTCCTTAACCGAACAGTCTGTCTGTGAATGACCAGACATAACATTTCCCCCCCCCTCACACAACCTAGGTGTGGTACTCAGTCACAAAGTCCCTCAGGTGCCCGGGCCTAGTGTGTGCCCGTGCCGGGCGGACCTCTGGTGCAACAACGACAGCTGGCGGTGGAACTCCGGGCTGTGCCTGAGGGGCTGGGGTCGCTGCAACCTCGAACCGTGCAGCCGGCAGGACTGTAGCGGCAGGCACACCCAACCCTGGGCAAGGGGGGGCCCGCACCTTACGCAGGCGACTAGCATGCCAGCGAGTGCCGTCGGCGAGCCTGAATGAAGCCGGGCCAAGCTGTTGGTCAACCTGAACGGGGTCCGACCAAAACGTCTGGAGTTTGTTGTTGCGGTGGGGCCGTTGGATCCTGACCCAATCCGAGACAGCGATGGCCGGTGGCCTAACACGTCGGGCCCTATCGGACCGGTCTTTCATCAGGCTCTGGTGTGTGGTGACTGTGGCTCCAACTGGGTGGACCGAAGCCTGAGCCAGTGTAGGGCGGAGCCTATTCAGAGGTAGCTGGAGCTCCCGCCCCAGCATGAGGGAGGCTGGGGAGACTCCTGTGGTGGTGTGACGGGTGGCCCGATAGTGCAACAGCATCTGGAGTAGACTGGTGGTGAGCGTGCACCCTTGTGTCAAGTGGGCCCTGATGCCATTCTTCAGTGATTGATTCAGCCGCTCCACCCCCCCGTTCGCAGCCGGGTTGTAGAAAACCGTGCGGATGTGGTGGATCCCTTTCCCCACCAGATATGAGGACAGTTCATGGGAGACCATTTGTCAGTCGTGATCTTCTTAGGCAGGCCCCAACGTGCGAACAGGGACTCAAGGATGTCGATCAACACCCTGGCTGTGACGGAGCCCACAGGTGTCACCTCTGGCCACTTAGAGTGGAGGTCGTAAACTACCACGAGGAACCGCTGGTGATGCGGCACACCATGCAACTCGCCACAGACGTCAAGTTGCAGATGTTCCCAGGGTTGGGACGGCCAATCCAACGGCTGCATGGGTGGGGGCGGGGCTGGGGCCCTGGTCTTGCCGCTAAGAAGACAGGCAGTGCAGTCCTTGACCAGGGTATCGATTTCCCTGTCGATGCCTGGCCACCACACCACGTCGCGACACCACTGTTTGAGCTTGACTATGCCCAAGTGGCCCTCGTGCGCCATAGCAAGGACACGCGCCCGAAGGACACCTGGGACCACAGTGCAGAGCCCACGGGCGACGCAGGTGTCGTTCCAACACGACAGCTCCTCCCTGATCCTGGAGTAAGCGAGCAGCTCGTCAGGCACCTTCGCCGGCCAGCCTTGCCTGATGTAGGTCGAAAGCGTAGAGAGGACAGGATTGTCAGCTGAAGTGTCCTGGAGCTCTTTCAGTGACACCGTCCCCTGAAGGGGCGTGTGGAGGAGCTGCATGAGATCATGCTCAGCTGAGTCCCGTCCGGGGGCCAGAGTTGGGCCTATGGGTGGGTTGGGGATTGCACGTGACAGCAAATCGGCCACCACATTGTCCCGGCCCGGTGTGAACTGCAGGCGGTAGTTGTACTGCTGCAGTCGGTCGGCCCAACGGTGGAGACGTAGTGGTTTGTGACCGGTGCCTGACATGGCCAGAAGGGTAGTGAGGGCCTGGTGATCTGTCCTCAACGTGAATGCCCGTCCATAAAGGTACATGTGCCAGCGTTCACAAGCCCAGAGGCATGCTAAAGCCTCCCGCTCCCCCACTGAGTACCTCTGTTCCGTGGGGCTGAGGGCTCGAGAGGCAAAGGCTATCGGCCTCTCCACCCCACCTTGCAGCTGGGACATCACTGCGCCGATGGCCAAAGCGGAGGCATCGCATGTGACGAGTATGGGGCTGGCCAGGTCAAAGTGTGCTAGAACTGGTCGGAGAGGTGAGCTGGGACTTCAGGAGGCGCACAGCGTCCGAGCAGGCAGGCGTCCAAAACCAGGGCTCGTCCTGTTTCAACAGTTTTCGCAGCGGCGCGGTTGTGGATGAGTACTGTGGCAGGAAACGGAGATAGTACGCTGTCATGCCCAGGAAAGAGGCCACCTGAGCGGCTGAGGTGGGCTCCGGGACACGGTGGATGGCCGCCGTGTTCGAGTGTAGTGGGTACGTGCCGTCAGCTGAGAGGCGGAACCCTACAAACTCAATGGCTGGGGCGGCAAATACACACTTCTCGCCGTTGAGTGTGAGGTGGTGCTTGGCCATCACCCTGAAAACACTGTGGAGGCGCTCGTTGTGGCTCTTGGTGGTGGCCCCGTGGACCACAATGTCATCAAGGTAGATGGCCACACCTGGGATCCCAGCGAAGATGGAGGCCATGATTTTTTGAAAGCAGCTGGGGGCAGAGCTTAAAACCAAAAGCCATGCGCTTATAACGAAAGACCCCTTTGTGGGTGATAAACGCAGTGAGGTTGCGGCTCTCAGGGTGTAGTGGCACCTGGAGGTAACCCTGGCGGAGATCCAGTTTGGAGAAAACGGTGGACCCGTGGAACTGGGCGGTGAGTTCCTCCGTAGTTGGAAGGGGATACTTGTCGGGGATGATGGCCTTGTTTACCGCTCTCAAGTCCACGCAGACTCTCAACCCTCCAGACTTTTTCTTCGCCACCACCAAGTTAGAAATCCAGGGTGATGCATTCACTTGCTCGATGATGTCGCCATCGAGCATGCTCTGCAACTCAGAGGAGATGTCATCGCGGAGAGCCAGGGGAGAGCGGCTGAGGGGCTGTATGACTGGCGTCACCGTTGAATCTACCAGGGGCTGGTGGGCGAAGATCTCGAGGCAACCCACCCCACTGAACAGTGCAGGCCACTGTTGCTGCCAGGGGATGACAACGGTGTGAATCTCTGAGCCAGTGGTGTCTAACAGGGTGAAACCAAGGCGGTTGAAGAGGTCTAGACCTAGGAGGTTGGTCCCCCGGCGTGCAACATTGGACCTGAAAGCCGGCAATGTCTTCTGTCCATACCTCACAGGCAGCTGAAGGGACCCCACAATGTCGATCTCCGTGTTGGCATAGCCACGCAGGTTGGTGGTGGGGGGCCCCAATGGTTCGTGGGGGGAAAACTGGGTGTAAGTCGCAAAGTTCAGAAGAGACACCGTGGCTCCCGTATCTAGGAGGAGGGGCAGAGTGACCTCGCCAACCATTAACGAACACGTTTTGAATGGTGCTCGCCCTGAGCTGACATTGTGGATGAACGTGGTGGGTTGCTGGTGGGCTCTAGCTGGGGCAGACCTACAAACCTTGTGGAAGTGATTTGCCTTTCCACAGTTGGAGCAGGTTTTTCCACGGGCTGGGCATATCTGAGCTCTAGAATTGTGTGCAGGAGAACCACAATTCCCACAAGGCTGGTGTTGGCTGTCACGTGACTGGGACGCCAACAGTATGCTCTCCCCGCTGCTGTCTGCGCTCACGTGGGGTAGTGGCGCATTTGAGCCGAGCGAGGTGGGAGGGGCTGACAGACTTGCTGCGCATCCGAGAGCAGATTCAACCTGGACCGCTAGATTTAAAGCCACTGCTAATGTCAGGTCAACAGTCTTTCCCTAATTTTGTCACAGTTTGTATGGACGATAAGTTGGTCACGTGCCATTTCATCCTGCAACGCCCCAAACTTGCACAAGCTGGCCAAACCCCGTAGATCCGCCACGTACTGCGTCACTGACTCCCCCGCGCGTTGATACCGCCGTCTGAATATGGTACGACGGAGGAGAGCACTCTGCGGAGCGGCGAAATGTCCTCTTAGTAGCTCCACAGTCTCTGTGAACGTTGTCGCAGTGCCGAGAGTTCCGAACACGCGTTGTCCCTCTGCTCCTAAACAGTGCAGCAGCAGTGCACGTCGCCTCCCCTCGGATACACCGTCCAAGCCGGCAGCAAGGATGTATGTTTCGAACGAGGAAATCCAGCGAGACCACGGGACTGGTGGCTCTCCTGGTAGGGCTAGGAACGGAGAGGGTGGTGGAAGGGAAAAATCAGCCATCCTCGTCGCCAAATGTTATGTCCGTAGAATGACGGAGTCGACTACTGTATCTCAAGTCGGAGATTGTGCTTCTCCATTTATTTTACCACACATACATCAGAACCCAGAACACGTGAAGCGGAACCGACAGTCTGTAAAACGAGACAGTGGACTGTCGTGAACAGTCCTTAACCGAACAGTCTGTCTGTGAACGACCAGACGTAACAGCTAGCTCTGCACCGGGTGTGTGCTTTGAATGTGGACCCTCATATTACTCGTACTTGTGTGATATTTAAATTCCTCTTTGCAAATTCTACAGACGACAACGTCTTTCTGTAGAATCTTGCCTTTAGTAGAACGGAATCCGAACACTTTCCAAACATCGCTTCTTAAATGTTGAGGAGTAATGATCTGCTGCTCATCTTTGTCCGCCATTATTTTATAATATGTATCGCAAGATTTGCGATCGACTGACGGTTTGGCAGTCGACCTGTTCATAATTTTTACATAGTCGACCTGTATTTGACTTTTGAATTTCGACCTGACAGCCCTACTGTCCACACATCAAGTATTACCCAAGGGGGCCCCATCTCGGAAGGGCGGAAGGGGGAAAGGAGCGTCCGCGAGCAGGGAACCGCCGGCACACACCAGTGGGTCTGTAGCAATCGACGAGAGGCGCCGCCAACTAGCCGGTGGGCACCGAGCTAAGAGCTCGCCAGGGGGAGGGCATGGGGACAGAATCGGAGTTTAGGGGACAGGTACCCGAAGTCACCGAGGCGACTACGCGTATGCATCCCCAGTCCACTGATAAGGCACAGGTGAAATGCCACCGAACCATGTCGCTCAATCGCCACACCATAGCTGTCGGACTGAAGGTGTGAGAGGTTTCTTTTTTTTTATGAAATCGGGGTCTAGGGGACAGCGATTCAAAGTCACCGAGGTGACTACGTGTACGTCTCCAGCCCGCTCATGAAGCATGCGGGAACGAAGAGAAGATGGCGAAACCCGGGCTATACTACATTGTTCAATCACCACGTCACAGCCATAGGACTGCCCAGCCATCCCACCACAGCCAACGGGCCAGGGGGAGGGCATGGGGATAAAGTCTGTGTCACAGTACATTGTTGAAAATGTTCAGTGCACGTGGTACGAGCATGGGACAAGCCCATAAGGCGAAGCCTAGACAGCATAGCCTACATGAAATAGAGCACGCTCTTCCTGCTACAGTATGTTGTACAAATTATGAAGACAAGGATGATTAGCCAAAGTACTGTATATGCCCTAAATGTAAATGTATATGTAAATGACGATTAATAAGGCAAATGTAACCAACTAGAAAAAGAATGACATTTATTTTCTCAATTTGGACAGATTTTTATGATTAACATGCTGCTAATCAATGCTATTAATCAAAGTGCCTCCTGCCAGCCACATGCAAACAGTCGATGCTGCAGCATCCTGCAAGTTCATTTTAAGATTGCCATCCTTGCAGTTTTCCTCTCTGTCCACAACCACTGTACGTCTCACAGTCTTTGTAAAAAATATTGCTTCACTTAATAACAATGCTAAGCCAGGTAGGTTACGTTTTAATAGATTATCAACTCTGCTCACAATATCATGTGTTACTACTGAACGAAAAATGACACTTCAAAAGTTTACATACACTTCAATGTAAAGGGTGATCTCTGGAAAACATTCTTCAAGTTATTTTCAGTCATCTTGCCAACAGCATCTGCTTTGACATCTGGTGTGGTTCTGTGTGGATTGGACAACAAGTTATGCCTCCTCCTACAAGTGACTCCTCCTCCTACAAGTGACTCCTCCTCCTACAAGTTACACCCCCTTCATGTTACGTGTTATTCGCAGCCCACAGACTAACCCATGGTCATGACAGGGAGGACGGAACTGTAATAAAATATTACAATAAATTCATCATTGCAAAAACAGTGAAATATCATGTATTTAGTCTGTGTCTACTGTCTCTACATTTGTTTGTGTAATTTTACACTGTGAACAGGTAATATACGTCCCTGGCCATTCTTCTTGTTGTCTTTATTGCTCTGAGACACACGCACACATTTCACTGAACTCCTGATTGTATGTGACGTGTCGTGTCTTGTCAGGTATCGAGCCTTTGTTGTGTTTACTACCTTGGGCTGAATCCTCCACTCGTCTTTATCACAGTCTCTCTGTGTGTGGAAACTTTTACAGTTTCTCTGAACTATAAAATAACTTGCACAACAACCAAATAACAACAAACAAATTAAGAAATAAAAAAATGTCTCAGTATAGGACATTAAGTAAGACATGATAGGCCTACATGTAGGCAGCATATTCAATAACATTGAATAATAGCAAGAGTAGTAAAAATAGTAAGTGTCTGTTTTTCGAATTATAATTTTTGTCTCAAATGTGTTACATGGTTGGTATGTAGGTGTGTTGGCCTGTGTGTGTGTGTGTGTGTGAGTGTGTGAGTGTGTGTGTGTGTGTGTGTGTGTGCGTGCGTGCACAAAGGGGGAGAACATTGGGTAACGTGACTCATGCTGGATCTGGTTTGGCAGGATTTCTAAGATGGAAGCGGGGAGGAGAGAGCGAGGGAGAGCAACAGGCTAAGAGCATTAGAATAGACTGAAAATAGTTTTCTGTAAAGTGTTTGATAGTTGTCCGTGAAGCTCTCTTGTGGTTCCACTGGGACCGCCTGTCTAACTTCCCTTCCCGTGTCCAGGTAAGATCAGTTCTATTGCCTGTATGCCTGTGAAGCTGCTTGATCTGTCACCACTCCCTCTTTTGTTTGTAAGCAATCTAGAGTTATGAATGTGTAACTTTATGTTATAGAGTTATTATTTATAGTTATGGATTTGTGATGTGTTGTGAATACATGAGTAAGAATCACATATTCTGGTTTGTTTCTGAACATTAAGGAGAAGTTCTAGTTTCCCACTAGAGTAGGCCAACTCACGTCATTGTCTCAGGGGAGACATCATTTCACTTTAAGTAGGCTACGTCCTTCCTAGATGTCTGGTTGTTAAATTGAAATGTGTGTGAAGTGTGTTTTTGTGTCAAATCTAGTATACACCTTTGGCCGTGATAGGAATGTCATGGGATATGTACAGCACTAATGTTGGTAATCCAGACAGTAAAGTGTTAACTCTGGATACAGAAGACATATTTTAGAGACACACCTGCTTTTTCCTGAAATGTAAATATTTTACTGGTTTACAAACACTGCGTACAGTTCTTCACCCATCTGGAATTAGATGTGTGTTAGTACAGATGCCTGTTAACAACACAGAAACTACAGGCAGAAAAGTCAATATAAGGACAAAACAAATATGTATAGTGTACTCATGTCATGACAACTTGAACTGCTTTTGTGACGTCATACAACAAACCAACAACAGCAGACTTAGATAAGATTGTTCTTTATTCAGCCCAGTACTATCTTAGCTTATCCATCTAAACCTATCTTTGCTCCTATGTTTCGTTATGTTATGAGGAAACCTATTTGTTTAAAGGCTATCTTGTGATACAAGGAAGAGGTTTCATGGCGGTAATTGCCATGTGGATTCACTTTGGTGTTGACTACAGATTCTATAAGCATCTATGCTGCTCATTTGATTTGCTCCCCTCAAGGCGGAGATTTTATCAACTTGGAGGTAAGACCAATAGATAAAAGAGATCTTTTACCCCATCAGTAAAAGCCAAGATGGGTTTCAGCTTGGGTTTTATGGCTTCTTTTGATAGTGTGGTGACAATTGGCGATGACAATTAGCGACATTGGTGCTAGCTGTGTTCGTATGTATATGTATGTATGTATGTGTATATTATATGTACATTGGTATGGTTTCTATTTGTGTATGACTATTTATTACCAACTGCTGTCTGTGAGCCAAATTTCCCGTCAGGGACATTAAAGCTTTCTACTACTACTATTACTACATATGCAGAACCCGCATTTAGCCTTCACTGGCATTAGATGTTTGGAGACATAAGTGATACAGAGCTCATGGGAAACTAGTTCATTATATGACAATAAACAGAAAGCAGGGAGACACTATAGCCTATTGCAGGGCCTCCCACATGCGCACTTACATGGATGCATATACACACAGACACACTCACACACACACACACACACACACACACATACACACATACACATACATGCGCTCACACATGCAGGCATACACACACAGGGACACACGGACACGTCGCATGTACATATATGGACACACGGACATACACGCATGTACACACAAACACACATGCACACAATTATTGTCTTCTTAAAAGACGCCCTCTGGTAGAGTGAGACCAGCCCTAGAGGTCTGGACCTAGTATATTAAATATCAATTACATTCCAATTACTGCATGAGAAATGGACCAGGCTGGAGCAGACGTATAAATATATATTTATCCATCCATCCATCCATCCATTATCGTCCGCTTATCCGGGGTCAGGTCGCGGTGGCAGCCGGCTAAGCAGGGCCCCCCAGGCTTCCTTCTCCCCAGCCACACTCTCTAGTTCCTCCTGGGGGATCCCGAGGCGTTCCCAGGCCAGACGAGATATATAATCCCTCCAGCGAGTTCTGGGTCTGCCCCGGGGTCTCCTCCCAGTTGGACGCGCCCGGAAAACCTCTAAGGGGAGGCGCCCGGGGGGCATCCTAATCAGATGCCCGAACCATCTCAGCTGACTCCTTTCGATGCGGAGGAGCAGCGGCTCTACTCCGAGCTCCCTCCGGATGTCTGACCTCCTCACCCTATCTCTAAGGCTGAGCCCAGCCACCCTGCGGAGGAAACTCATTTCGGCCGCTTGTATCCGCGATCTCATTCTTTCGGTCACTACCCAAAGCTTGTGACCATAGGTGAGGGTTGGAACGTAGATGGACCTGTAAATCGAAAGCTTCGCCTTCCGGCTCAGCTCCCTCTTCACCACAACGGACCGGTACAGCGCCCGCATTACTGCAGATGCTGCACCAATCCGTCTGTTCATCTCCCGCTCCATTTTCCCCTCACTCGTGAACAAGACCCCGAGATACTTGAACTCCTTCGCTTGAGGCAGCAACTCCCTCCCAACCCGGAGGGAACACTCCACCGTTTTCTGGCAGAGAACCATGGCCTCAGACTTGGAGGTGCTGACTCTCATCCCGACCGCTTCACACTCGGCTGCAAACCGCCCCAGTGCATGCTGGAGGTCACGGTCTGATGTAGCCAACAGAACCACATCATCTGCAAAGAGCAGAGATGCAATTCTGAGGTCCCCAAACCGGACACTCTCCTCGCCTCGGCTGCGCCTTGAGATTCTGTCCATGAAGATCACGAACAGAACCGGTGACAAGGGACAACCTTGGCGGAGTCCAACACCCACTGAGAACGTGCTTGACTTTGTGCCGAGAATACGGACGCAGCTCGCACTTTGTTCGTACAAGGACCGAATGGCACGTACCAACGGCCCCGGTACCCCATACTCCCGTAGTACCCCCCACAGGATTCCCCGGGGGACACGGTCATAGGCCTTCTCCAAGTCCACAAAGCACATGTAGACTGGATGGGCAAACTCCCATGCGCCCCCCAACAACCCTGCGAGGGTAAAGAGCTGGTCCACTGTTCCACGGCCAGGACCAGATACAATTTGACCATTTAACATACAAACATAACACAAAACTAAGGTACAATGAAAGTCAATATATGTTAATAACTTATAATAACTTATAAAAACTACAATACATAATGATACTCGTATGTGCCTAAATATGACTTATTATTATTATTATTATAATCACAATTTACTGTCTGAACATTGAACATTTACGGCATTTGGTCAACATTGAACATTTATGGTAAAGCCCAACTTAGCATCAACTTTCAAATTACAAACATAGAATCCATCATCAATAGTTTCTTATAGAATTACTCCACTGGTTGTGGAGTAATTTGTATTTGTAATGAAGTCTGTTGAACACACTTTTTTATTGTTATTGTTATTTTTCTTTTATTCCATATTTGCTATAGAGCAATAAGGAGATGTGATGCAGGGTTTGAACACAAATTATAAACCAATCTTTACTGAATTCACTAATTACGTTATCACATATCTTTCCTGTGATTAAATAAGTACTATTTTATGTTAAACATTCGCTCATGTCTAGTGTCGTAGACGTTAAAAGAAATCGTTTAATTTTGCTTTTACATTTTGGTGTCCAGAATAAGTTTAATATGAATTTGTTTATGTTTCTGAATTTGTCTGTAACTTTGGGTTGCATTTGTTTCTTATACTGTAACCTAGATACTTCTGGTGGCAGGTCAGGTACCAGGCTATTTAGTACACATAAAGTGGGTGTGGTCTAAGGAAGGTCGGGCAGCTGAAGCTGTGGTTGAATAAAATCTTTCGATCACTATTTGAACATTCTTTTTGGAGTTATGGAATTTTCATTTTGTTTCTTTATGAAGTTAATTTGGAAAACTGTTTGAGTATTTTTGAGTTTGTTAAATAAATTATTTTTATTTTTTAAGTGACGAGTGATGTTTTTTCAAAGTGAGTTGGAACCGACCACACACTTAGTACCCATGTCCATTTAAGTCGAATGGCAAATGTATTGTCATGTGGTCCATTCAGCATGGATGGTGTCGTGTCTATAGCAACCTGCTGCACCCAGAGCCAGCAACAGAGGGTGTGAGTGTCTTTTTGGTGTGAAAGTACTATTCGTCTTTTGTCAACTTTAACCCCACTCAAACTGTTCAAACACTCAAACCAGATCTGAATTCAACCAAACAGAATAACAAAGAACCACAGATGGCCCATGGCTTGTACTTTGACCCAGACAATGGCAGCATTGTCACTTTTTCATTACCGAGTCCGATTCCGTGGATATCGAGTACAGACATTCTGTATCGGTCGATACAGAGTACTCTTTCATTAAAAAATATATAATTCCAGCTTGGGAGTGGCTGGCTTAATTAGCCTCACGTGGCCCAGTTAGAGTCTGGAGGGATTAGCCAATGCACACTGTGGTGCATTGGCTAATCAGTGCACCACAGGTTAAGTCAGCCACCAGCACACACACTCAGAGGGTGCTAGCATGCTGGCATGTACCATCTGCTCTGCCCATATAATTTCTTCAAACTTAACAATAAACCAGACTTTTCACCAACATTCTGCCTGTGTCCTTGTGGAGGAGCCCCTCAAAAGCCACATTTATGTTGCGTGTAGCATTAGCTATTGCTCCACTAGCCTATATCCTAATGTTGTGTTGTTTCCTGTATGTTTTAGTGTGTATCCGTTTATTCACTGTTTTATGTTTTAGTTTGTAGTCTGCTTATTCCTGCCTTGTGTGTTTTCCCGCCCTTGTGATTGTCTTCACCTGTTCCTTTTCGTCTCACCTGTGTTCACTTCCCTCGTCAGTGGTTCCCTACTTATAGCTGCCCAAATCCTTTGTTCCCTGCCAGATCCTCGTCTTAGTTCATGTCATTCTCCGTAGTACTCTGTATGTTCATGTTGCCAGCTATTGTTACTTTAGGTTTTGCTTGGATCTCTGTAGATTTAGTTTTTGTAATTCAATCATTTAAGTTCATCCCGCTGCCTGCATTTGGGTCCTTTCCCACGTCCATTTTGACCGCCCTGTGACAGGAGCATAACAACTTTGTCCCTGAGTTGTGATTCAAATGTATGGTAATTTAAACAAACTTATTTGCATCACAGATGTTGCCAGGAGCTTACTTACGCTGCCTTGATAGTCGACATCCTCCACACAGCAGCCATGTCTATGGGAGCAGAGTTGTGCCCTGACTGAGCCCAGTTCTTCAGCTCTACATCATACATCAGCAGTAGGCTCTGAGATCTGCCAGGCGGCTGCTGCAACACTTCTCACCTGGCAACCACATTGACAGTAAAATCAGTGGCGGAATTAGTACGCTGATTAAATGAGTAAAAGTAACACCACAAACTGTAGAAATACTCTGTTACAGGTAAAAGTCCTGCATTGAAAATGTTAAGTAAAAGTACAAAAGTATTAGCATCAATATATCCTATTTAAAAGTAAAAGTATTCATTATGCAGAATGGCAAATTTCAGAATAACACACATTATATTATTAGAATATCATGATTGATGCATTGTGTTTTTCATGTTGAAGTTTAATGTTACAGTTGGTAATTACATTTTTTATTAGTAGTAGGCCTACTATAGTAACTAAAGCTCTCAGATAATAGTGGAATAGAAGTAATAAAATAGCAGAAATTAGATATACTCAAACACAAAGTACCTCACATTTGTATATAAGACCTGTGTATATACTGTATATATATAGCCTCATGCTGTGGAGTAAAACAAACAGTTCTCTTCCCGGCTTCCCCCCCCCTACAGTCAACTGTTACAGTCAACTGTTTGTTGACTGTAACACCCCAGAGATACGCCAAACAGCCACACGAACAGGCAGACAGGAATCGTGGTCGAGGACAGAAGGCTTAGGCGTACTTCGGGAGTCAGGCGAGGCAGGAAGGCCGGGGACAGGCAGGGCCGACAATGGGTAATCGATCTGGGAATTGCTGGAGAGTCTTGCATACATGGAGGGATCTGACAGTGTGCGTGTGGAAAGGAGGAGCTTATATAGGAGTTGATTGTAACAGAGAACAGATGGAGGTGATGTGGCTAATGAGTTAGTTTATTGAATGATTAACACGGAGAATGGAAAACTTACAGAGTGGAGTGCAGATCGTGACAGCGGGCTACATAAAAACAACAAAACAAGGTGTTGCAAACAGGCTTTAAAAAGACATTCAAGACCAAAACAGCTGTTCAACACAGCTCAAAACCAATTAAAACATTTAAAAATGGCCAGAATTCATTTTAGCATTTGTATTGTATTGTATATATTCTAATGTAATATTCTAATGTATTGTTCCACAATATAATATCTGTGCATTGCCAAACAATTTATACAACAGATAGGCTATAATGTTCATTATTAGGCCTACCACTAATTATCCTTGGACAGTTTATCTACAGATTTTCTCTATATTCAGGATGTGGGCAGCTGATTTTATGAATATTGATGGAATGGAATATTATACAGTACATTCCATACATAAATGTCTGTAGGCTAACATATGAATATTTCTTTGTTTCAGGGTGCGTTTGCGTGGATAACGTGGGCCTGCTACAACATCAGGGATGAACTGGTCAGGTCTACAGAGCCTGATAAGCGGGGTCAACAAATACTCCACAGTCTTTGGTCGCGTTTGGCTGTCGATGGTGTTTGTGTTTCGCGTCATGGTTTTTGTGGTGGCGGCTCAAAGAGTGTGGGGAGACGAAAGCAAAGACTTCGTCTGTAATACAAGACAGGTAAGGGGGTGACAGAGACATGAATTAATGCCATATGAAGGATGTTTTTGAAAGGAATTCTGAAATATAATGTTATGTATATGTAATAAGAAGTGTGCACGCTCCGGTCATTCATAAGTAAAGGAAATAAATAGGCAAAATGAAAAACGACAATGTCTAGGGGTACTCACCTGGTACATGTGCCCACAGTTTAAGCAGAGGTGGTAGAAGTACTCAGATCTTTTACTTAAAGGTACTATAAGTAAGAATCAGTGCATTCTGAGCTCTGTGGGTTGAGACAATAACAATCAGAAACTAATGTTAGTTCTAATCATAATTAAACATTTAAAAAAGCTATAAAATATATATATTTTTGCTCACATGTCACTTCGTTCCTTTTTCCCACGAAATCCGACCCGACTCAAATATAAGAGAAATCAGCTCTGTTCTACGCAATAGAGAGAGTCGGGGAAGCTCTCGTGTTTTCACTTCAACCACAAACTGCTCATAAACTAGCAATTTAAAGTGATTTGTACAGGTAAAATCCTACATGTAGTCCCTGAATGGATTAATTATTCTTATATACAGCACCTTTAAGTAAAAGTACAAAAGTATTAGCATCCAAATACACTTGCCTCTGAGATGTAGTGGACTAGAAAGATAAAGTAGCAGATTATAGAAATACTCAAGTAAAGTACAAGTAACTCAGATTTAATTACAGTCTTTCACTGAATTTACTTGCCACCACTGCTTTTAGTCCGTTCATCTATTGTGTCTAATTCAAATCTAACATGTTCCGCCCTTTTCCGCTGCTCACGCTCCAAGCCGGGCTGCACCAACGTGTGCTACGACAGCATCTTCCCCATCTCCCACATCCGGCTGTGGGCTCTGCAGCTCATCTTCGTCACCTGCCCATCCCTCATGGTGGTGGCGCATGTCAAGTTCCGTGAGGAGAAGGACCTGAAATACACTGTGTTGCACGAGGGCTCGCACCTGTACAGCAACCCAGGGAAGAAGAGGGGCGGGCTCTGGTGGACCTACCTGTTGAGTCTCATCTTCAAGGCGGGCTTCGACGCCTCCTTCCTCTACATTTTGTATCGGATATACCACGGATACGACATGCCCAAGTAACCACACAAACACACACACACACACACACACACACACACACACACACACACACACACACACACACACACACACACACACACACACACACACACACACACTTTTTCCTTTCTGTTGTCATATATCACTTCTTAAGGAGATTTAGCCAAGGTAGCAGTTTGGGTTCTGCTAGAACATGGCCGATATCCAGCACGACACAGTTTGTAAAATAAGAGTCAACCTACCTTCTACATTTTCTACATTATATCAAAATTGTAACATTTAATTTTTACATTTCTACATTTAACCACTTCTGTACTTATATTTCTATACAATTCTATACATTTAACCACTTATACTTAACACTCTTTACTTCCTCACAGTCAATGGACACTCGTATCATTTGTATCTTGTTGTCCTTTTGTGTAGACAAACATTTTTGATACTCATGTATCAACATGGGTACTTATCCATATGTATGCTATATCTTGGATGGGTAGGCCTACATATCCATACTTATGATACAGTCTATCCTAGATGGGTACATATCCATATGGATGCTATATCCTGGATGGTTACATATCCATACGTATACGATATTCTTGTTCATCCATCAGGTTGTCCAAGTGTTCCCTGGAGCCGTGCCCCAACACCGTCGACTGCTTCATCAGCCGCCCCACGGAGAAGAAGATCTTCACTCTGTTCATGGTGGTGACCAGTGCCATCTGCATCCTAATGTGCGTGTGTGAGATGATTTACCTTGTGGGCAAGCGCATTCAAAAAGCCCTCAAGGTCCAACACTCCAACGAGAGGCTCCTGTTCGCCGAGAGGCACGAGATCAACAACCTGGTCCCGCCCAGATCGCAAATGCGCCGCAATGACTACTCCTCTCGGAGCAAAGGGTTGAGCAAGATGGACAAAGCCAAAGAGGTTACAACAACCCTATAGAGGAGGCACAAAACATTCTCCTGCACTGGAGGACAGTACAATTGTAATATAGGACCTCAGTATATCCATGAACTATGGACTTGTATTTACTAGGATTCTGACATTTGCCCAGAAACCCATTCAATTTCTTTTATAATCTTTCCAAAGACGGCCCCTAACACAGAGGTTATATAGGGACAAAAATATGAGGGTCAAATTAATCATACAGATGGTTGATATGATCACGTCGGTTTGTGACGTTTCATTTAGTTTTAGACCACGATGGAATCATACTGCACAAATGTGGAGCGTCTGTCTGCTGTGTGCTACACCTTCACTCTTTGTTCAAGGGACCTTGAAACCAAGCAAAGGCACCAACCGATAACTTCGTTTTTTCTTTTTCATCAAATAGTTTGAAGCAGACCAGAAACACTAGTCAAGCATCACTGTATGGAAGGAACACAGAACATTATTTGTGTTGGAGAGTGAGTTTCAGCTTCCTGATGGACCAATGTGTATTAGAGACATTTCTAAACATAATTCATGAAACTTGTTGCGATCGAGTGGCATTTACACATCATAAATATATTTTGCTCTGCTTCAAAATGTCTTGCTAGAAGATGTGTCATGTATACTGTATACTCAAGTAAAGGTAAAAGAAAAATAATGATGCACCCAATAGGGGTTGCACGACTTCTGATTTTTTCAAGTCGACTTTTCTATCAATAAAGTCGACGTAACGTCGACGCGTCGTTGATGACGTCATCACATGCACACACACGCAAAAAACAGAGACAGAATGGGCTGTCCAAAAAATAGCAACTTGTATTGACAAGATCTCTGTATACATTCATCACTTACAGTTTAGTGCCGATTCAGGCCTGTCTACAAAAAATACAGGAACATGCCGATTATATTATGTAACGAAAATATATATTGCAAATATTCAAATATATTCAAATATATTCAAATATTGCAAATATTCAAATTGGGTGTCAGCAATTACATGCGGAGAAAAAAGAATGTAGAAGAATACATTCGTTATATTTTGCAGATAACTGTGCTATTTGCTTCATCTTTTGTGAAGTATTTCCACACACTTGATCGTAAGTCTGTCTTTGCTCCTCCGGCAACTCACCACCTGCTGTCTTTTCTGCAGCCGCCATAATTGTTGTAGTCTTGTGTGTGTGTCAATGTGAAATCGCTTAATTTCCCCCCACCGGCCACCGCATTTGCGCCAAGTCCCGCCAAATATCTTAAAGTGTAAAAGAAAATGACATATATATAGTGTGAAATCATGCGGTCAACGACGCGTCGACGTCTCCCGGTAGGCGTCGACTTGTGGTAGTGACGTCGACACGTCGATAAGTCGACTTTTCTGTGCAAGCCCTGGCATCCAATGAAATGTCAGTTATGACTTTGAAGTCAGCTGCTGTGTCAGTGCACAGGCAGTGCACTTCTTGGTTATTCAGAACAGTCAAGCCATCCTACTTATGCACCATATCATGTGTTGTGTGTTGAGTGTAGGCGGGCTTATATTTTTGTTCACTTTTGCTCTGCGAGTGGAAAGAAAAATGAGACAATATATGGTATTAACCATTTGTTTAGTATTGTGCTGGAGCTTCAGTCTATATTATACTAAATACACCCCCAGCATTATGCTCTTATCCAAACACTGCCCAACATGGTGAACTTTTCTCAGTCTGGTTAAAAAGTTTTTCCCACATTTTCTGGCATACTTTTCCAAAACTTTAAATTAATAAATTAATAATAGCAATAATTAATCAATGTCCCCCTCAAACAGAAGCAGTTCCTATTCTGCTGGGTGTACATAGATCTGCTTTGTGTCACCCCTTCTTCTCTGCTCCTATAAAGCAGACGGGTGTTGATGTAGCATGTGGACGTCTTCAGTCTGAAAGACTGGTTAGTGACTTTAAATAATGAACTCACATAATAGGTATCATCATAGTGTCACAGTGGCGGCTCAGCAGGTAGAGCGGGTCGTCAGTCGAACAGACGCTTCCTGGTTCCATCTATCTTAGTGTCCCCTGAGAAAGACGCCTCACCCTAACTGCTCCAGGCGTGCTGGCTGTTGCCTGCATGGTGGACAACGCCAGCGTGTATGAATAGTGGGTGTATGCAGGGCCGCTGGTAGACATTTCGGTTGCCCCTAAGCTGTATGCTTGTGTGCCCCCCCAAGAAGAAAAAATTAAAAAGAAGAAGAAGAAGAAGAAAAAAAACACCCACAAATACTTGTATTTGTATAAACAAATGTATTGTAAAAACCAGCACACACACTATTTGAATGTGCAATCTTCAATAAAAATAAACCAAAATATATTTTATTATCGATGTTCCCACTGTTAAAAGTAAATAAATATGATAATAATGAATACAAATAAGAAAAACAGAACTATACAATTAGTCACACAAAAAAGAAAAAAAGTCACCAAACTCTGCAAAGGCAGTAGGCCTATATTATATATTACACGATAGAACCCTATGGCATGGCATTTTCCAGCAGTTGTGGGACGCTTTACAGACGCACATGTCTGCATTTCCTAGCTGCAAAATTGTTAACATGCACAAGCAATGTACCCTGGAAATCCAGAGTTCTCGCAAGAGCACAATTTGAATTTGCTCAGCGAGTCACTCTGGTAATGAGTAACATGCTCATTAGCAATTCCTGTTGATCCAACGTAAACCAATCACATCGGTGTATCTGATATAGGCGGGCCAGAGGCGAATCAGTCAGTAAACATTGCAAGATGGCTATCGAAAATGTTGACTGAGTATCTGTACAAACTAGGGATGCACCGATACCACTTTTTTTCAGACCGAGTACAAGTACTTACATTTGGGTACTTGCCGATACCGAATACCGATACGAGTACTTAATAAAACCATTACAGTTCTAATGACTTTGAAAACATGTTATTTTTTGTCTGGGGGGGGGTGCTCCGTTAATTCGCGGTTCTGATGGTGGGGGTGGTGCTCCGTTAATTTGCGGTTCTGATGGTGGGGTGGTGCTCCGTTAATTTGCGGTTCTGATGGGGGTGCTCCGTTAATTTGCGGTTCTGATGGGGGGGGTGCTCGTTAATTCGCGGTTCTGATGGGGGGGGGGGGGGGTGCTCCGTTAATTCGCGGTTCTGATGGGGGGGGTGGTGCTCCGTTAATTCGCGGTTCTGATGGGGGGGGGGTGCTCCGTTAATTTGCGGTTCTGATGGGGGGGGGTGCTCCGTTAATTTGCGGTTCTGATGGGGGGGGGTGCTCGTTAATTTGCGGTTCTGATGGGGGGGTGCTCCGTTAATTTGCGGTTCTGATGGGGGGTGGTGCTCCGTTAATTTGCGGTTCTGATGGGGGGGGGTGCTCCGTTAATTTGCGGTTCTGATGGGGGGGGTGCTCCGTTAATTCGCGGTTCTGATGGGGGGGGTGCTCCGTTAATTTGCGGTTCTGATGGGGGGGGCGTGCTCCGTTAATTTGCGGTTCTGATGGGGGGGGGGGGTGCTCGTTAATTTGCGGTTCTGATGGGGGGGGGAGGTGCTCCGTTAATTCGTTATGGGTGTCAGCAATTACATGCGGAGAAAAAAGAATGTAGAAGAATACATTCGTTATATTTTGCAGATAACTGTGCTATTTGCTTCATCTTTTGTGAAGTATTTCCACACACTTGATCCGTAAGTCTGTCTTTGCTCCTCCGGCAATATTCAAATATATTCAAATATATTTCAAATATTGCCAAATATTCAAATTGGGTGTCAGCAATTACATGCGGAGAAAAAAGAATGTAGAAGAATACATTCGTTATATTTTGCAGATAACTGTGCTATTTGCTTCATCTTTTTGTGAAGTATTTCCACACACTTGATCGTAAGTCTGTCTTTGCTCCTCCGGCAAACTCCACCCTGCTGTCTTTTCTTGCAGCCGCCATAATTGTTGTAGTCTTGTGTGTGTGTCAATGTGAAATCGCTTAATTTCCCCCCACCGGCCACCGCATTTGCGCCAAGTCCCGCCAAATATCTTAAAGTGTAAAAGAAAATGACATATATATAGTGTGAAATCATGCGGTCAACGACGCGTCGACGTCTCCCGGTAGGCGTCGACTTGTGGTAGTGACGTCGACACGTCGATAAGTCGACTTTTCTGTGCAAGCCCTGGCATCCAATGAAATGTCAGTTATGACTTTGAAGTCAGCTGCTGTGTCAGTGCACAGGCAGTGCACTCTTGGTTATTCAGAACAGTCAAGCCATCCTACTTATGCACCATATCATGTGTTGTGTGTTGAGTGTAGGCGGGCTTATATTTTTGTTCACTTTTGCTCTGCGAGTGGAAAGAAAAATGAGACAATATATGGTATTAACCATTTGTTTAGTATTGTGCTGGAGCTTCAGTCTATATTATACTAAATACACCCCCAGCATTATGCTCTTATCCAAACACTGCCCAACATGGTGAACTTTTCTCAGTCTGGTTAAAAAGTTTTTCCCACATTTTCTGGCATACTTTTCCAAAACTTTAAATTAATAAATTAATAATAGCAATAATTAATCAATGTCCCCCTCAAACAGAAGCAGTTCCTATTCTGCTGGGTGTACATAGATCTGCTTTGTGTCACCCCTTCTTCTCTGCTCCTATAAAGCAGACGGGTGTTGATGTAGCATGTGGACGTCTTCAGTCTGAAAGACTGGTTAGTGACTTTAAATAATGAACTCACATAATAGGTATCATCATAGTGTCACAGTGGCGGCTCAGCAGGTAGAGCGGGTCGTCAGTCGAACAGACGCTTCCTGGTTCCATCTATCTTAGTGTCCCTGAGAAAGACGCCTCACCCTAACTGCTCCAGGCGTGCTGGCTGTTGCCTTGCATGGTGGACAACGCCAGCGTGTATGAATAGTGGGTGTATGCAGGGCCGCTGGTAGACATTTCGGTGCCCTAAGTGTATTGCTTTGTGGTGCCCCCCCAAAGAAGAAAAATAAAAAGAAGAAGAAGAAGAAGAAAAAAACACCCACAAATACTTGTATTTGTATAAACAAATGTATTTGTAAAAACCAGCACACACACTATTTGAATGTGCAATCTTCAATAAAATAAACCAAAATATATTTTATTATCGATGTTCCCACTGTTAAAAGTAAATAAATATGATAATAATGAATACAAATAAGAAAAACAGAACTATACAATTAGTCACACAAAAAAGAAAAAAAGTCACCAAACTCTGCAAAGGCAGTAGGCCTATATTATATATTACACGATAGAACCCTATGGCATGGCATTTTCCAGCAGTTGTGGGACGCTTTACAGACGCACATGTCTGCATTTCCTAGCTGCAAAATTGTTAACATGCACAAGCAATGTACCCTGGAAATCCAGAGTTCTCGCAAGAGCACAATTTGAATTTGCTCAGCGAGTCACTCTGGTAATGAGTAACATGCTCATTAGCAATTCCTGTTGATCCAACGTAAACCAATCACATCGGTGTATCTGATATAGGCGGGCCAGTGGCGGAATCAGTCAGTAAACATTGCAAGATGGCTATCGAAAATGTTGACTGAGTATCTGTACAAACTAGGGATGCACCGATACCACTTTTTTTCAGACCGAGTACAAGTACTTACATTTGGGTACTTGCCGATACCGAATACCGATACGAGTATTTAATAAAACCATTACAGTTCTAATGACTTTTGAAAACATGTTATTTTTTGTCTGGGGGGGGGGGGTTGCTCCGTTAATTTGCGGTTCTGATGGTGGGGGTGGTGCTCCGTTAATTTGCGGTTCTGATGGTGGGGGTGGTGCTCCGTTAATTTGCGGTTCTGATGGGGGGTGCTCCGTTAATTTACGGTTCTAATGGGGGGGGGTGCTGCGTTAATTCGCGGTTCTGATGGGGGGGGGGGGGGGGGTGCTCCGTTAATTTGCGGCTCTGATGGGGGGGGGTGGTGCTCCGTTAATTCGCGGTTCTGATGGGGGGGGGGGGGTGCTCCGTTAATTTGCGGTTCTGATGGGGGGGGGGGTGCTCCGTTAATTTGCGGTTCTGATGGGGGGGTGGTGCTCCGTTAATTTGCGGTTCTGATGGGGGGGGATGCTCCGTTAATTTGCGGTTCTGATGGGGGGGTGGTGCTCCGTTAATTTGCGGTTCTGATGGGGAGGGGGGATGCTCCGTTAATTTGCGGTTCTGATGGTGGGTGTGGTGCTCCGTTAATTCGCAGTTCTGATGGGGGGGGGGGGGGTGCTCCGTTAATTTGCGGTTCTGATGGGGGGGGCGTGCTCCGTTAATTTGCGGTTCTGATGGGGGGGGGGGGGTGCTCCGTTAATTTGCGGTTCTGGGGGGGGGGCTCCGTTAATTCGCGGTTCTGATGGGGGGGGGGTGCTCCGTTAATTTGCGTTTCTGATGGGGGGGGGGGCTGCTCCGTTAATTTGCGGTTCTGATGGGGGGGCGTGCTCCGTTAATTTGCGGTTCTGATGGGGGGGGGGGGGTGCTCCGTTAATTTGCGGTTCTGATGGGGGGGGCGTGCTCCGTTAATTTGCGGTTCTGATGGGGGGGGGGGTGCTCCGTTAATTCGCGGTTCTGATGGGGGGAGTGCTCCGTTAATTTGCGATTCTGATGGGGGGGGTGCTCCGTTAATTTGTGGTTCTGATGGGGGGGGGGTGCTCCGTTAATTTGCGGTTCTGATGGGGGGGTGCTCCGTTAATTTGCGGTTCTGATAGGGGGGGTGCTCCGTTAATTTGCGGTTCTGATGGGGGGGGGTGCTCCGTTAATTTGCGGTTCTGATGGGGGGGGGGGGTGCTCCGTTAATTGGTGGGGACATGTCCCCAGCGTCCCCACTAAATTGTACGCCCATGCTCGGTACCATGCGCAGTTGCTATTAAACATCCATAAACGACAACTCGGTTGCATCTCTTTATTTCAATATTCCTTGGCTAAGAATATTACAAGGTTAACGTTGCGTTGCCAAAGTGGTATCTCCGTGGTATTTCCATTAGGCTACATTTAGTCTCTCTGTCAAACTATTCTCCAAAACAAACTCGTTTCCGTCTCTCTGGATACGTCACCCCGTGTATTCTTCTGATTGGTCGTAGTGTTATCCAATTGCGTGCAGTGATATTTTCAAACGCATGCTTGGTGCCGCCCCTCGAGTTGGGCCATTTTCATTACTCATTACCAGACCTACAGCTTTCTAGATGTGGGTCAGGATTTCCAGGCTACAAGCAATGCACAATTGTCATCCCAATGTTTATTTATTTTTTCTCTTCACCCAACTCATTTTAAGAAGCCATTTTCGAAATTGTTGCATGTCAGGTTTGAGCTTGTCAGGCAATCAAACCAACTACAGGGAGATGGGGCAGGGGGGCACTAGCTCCTCACCCTATTTCTAAGGCTGAGCCCAGCCACCCTGCAGAGTAAACAAATTTCCGTCGCTTGTATCTGTGATCTCATTCTTTCAGTTACTACCCAAAGCTTGTGACCAGAGGTGAGTGTTGGAACCAATGTTCCGTCAAATTTTTTTCCATGCTGAGCAAATATAAATGTTTTTATATATTTGTTTAAGTATTATATCTTATTTGTTCTATTTCCTGTTTTAACTAGGGACGCTTTTATTTTGAAGGGCACTTCCGGGGTTTTGGGCTAGTTGTTTCTCCGCACGTGAACGTAGACAGGAGATCGGAGCTGTACTCCGACGCCATAAATGACGTCATGTGTTTTTATGGCCCGCATATAGCCCGTAGTGTTTCATGAGGCAATAAAGCTTATCCAATCAATTACCCCATCCACTCATATTTTAAACACTCACATTATCTATGTTCAATAATATAACGTAAATGTTTTCCCCAAATAGTGCTCAAGCTTTTATTATATTTCAGCCATCTTTTGCACCTTTTGCAATTTACTTTAGTGGCTCTCGCGTCAACTCGAAAAATGTCCACACTGTGGAAGTAGTGGCCATGCTTGGCGTCTCGCTCCGACCATCTTGTTCTTGTTCATCTTGATTTGAGATGAACTGAACATGCCTCAGCAAAAATCGTATCGCGCTGCAAGGGACCTGCGCTGGATTTACATTTACATTTACATTTACATTTACATTTAGGGCATTTGGCAGACGCTTTTATCCAAAGCGACTTACAAAGAGTACATTTGTTGAAGGAGAGGCAGCAATATATCACTGTGGTACCTGAAGATAAGAATAGAGCTGTTTTCGAGCATTCCTATTTACGAGACGAATAGAACGAGTTTCATAATTGCCAAGTTGCCTGCATAAGTAGCTGGCAGGCGTGCTATTCTAAGCATGATACAACATCTGAGAACGAACAACAATGCTAAGTGCCATTAATAAGTGTTAAGACGTACAAACACGCAGGTTAGTGCTGGGGGGGGGGTTATGTAGAGTCCAGGTGAACTCTGAACAGGTGGGTCTTGAGTCTCTTGCGAGCTGGCGAGCGACTCGGCTGTCCTGACATGAGCCGGGAGCTCATTCCACCACTGAGGAGCCAGAACCGTGAAGAGTTGGGACTTGGAAGAGCGATGTTTGGCTGTTTTTAGTGAAGGCGGTACCAGTCGTTTGGCAGAAGTTGCCGAGCGGAGTGCTCGGGCTGGGGCGTAGGGTCGGACTAATTTTTTGAGGTAGGTAGGGGCGGTTCCGTTGACAGCCATGAAAGTCAGTACCAGTGTCTTGAATCGAATGCGAGCGATTACCGGGAGCCAGTGGAGGTTGCGGAAGAGGGGGGTTACATGGGAGAATTTAGGTAGGTTGAACACGAGGCGTGCTGCTGCATTCTGGATGCGTTGTAAGGGCTTGATTGTTGAGGCGGGGAGTCCAGCCAGGAGAGAGTTGCAGTAGTCGAGACGAGTGATAACGAGCGCTTGGACCAGGATCTGCGCTGCTTCACGTGTGAGGAAGGGCCGGATCTTGCGGATGTTGTAGAGAGCAATTCTACAAGATCGGGCCACAGAGGTAATGTTGGCGTTGCAGGACAGCTGGTCATCCAGTACCACGCCAAGGTTCCTTGCCGTGGGTGCAGGGGAGACTTTGATGTCCTCGATGGTGACAAGTAGGTCCATATGAGGGCAGTCTTTACCCGGTATGAAGAGAAGCTCAGTCTTGTCGAGGTTGAGCTTCAGGTGGTTGGCGGTCGTCCATCTGCTGATGTCGGCCATGCATTTTGAGATGCGTGTTGTGATGTGGGTGTCTGAGGGGGGGAAGGAAAGAAACAGTTGGGTGTCATCAGCATAGCAGTGGTAGGAGAAGCCGTGGGATGTGATTACAGAGCCGAGAGATCTAATGTATAAAGAAAACAGAAGGGGTCCCAGTACTGAGCCTTGGGGTACTCCGGTGTCAAGGGTGCAGGGTCTGGACAGGGAGCCATTCCATGTGACCTGATAAGTGCGATCTGTCAGGTAGGAAGTTAACCAGGATAACGCAGTTTCCAGTGATGCCAAGCTCTGCCAGGGTGGAGGGGAGAATCTGGTGGTTCACTGTGTCAAAAGCGGCGGACAGGTCAAGGAGGATGAGCACGGATGAGAGGGAAGAGCTTCTGGCGTTGCGAAGGGACTCTCATACTGCGAGCAGGGCCGTCTCTGTGGAGTGCGCCGCTTTGAAGCCTGACTGATGAGGGTCAAGCAGGTTGTTCTCGGAGAGATAGGATGATAGTTGGGTGGAGACAGCACGTTCTATGGTTTTGGAGAGGAATGATAGGAGAGACACAGGTCTGTAGTGTCGGACGTCGGTGGTGTCCAGGGTGGGTTTCTTAAGGAGTGGCTTGATTCTGGCGGTCTTGAAGGCAGTCGGAAACAGGCCTGAAGTGATGGAGGTGTTAGTTAGGGTGGTGAGGAAGGGAAGGATGTCGCCCGAGATGTCTTGGAGAAGAGAGGATGGGATTGGGTCAAGGGGGCAGGTGGTGGCATGGTTGGATGTCACAAGCCTGTTGACTTCTTCAGAGGAGAGGGGGTTAAAGCAGGTAAGGCTGGTAGGGGTGGGTGAAGGGGGAGTGAGGGAAGAAGCAGGGGTGAAAGAGGAGGTAATGTCCTTCACCTTCTTTGTAAAGTAGGTGGCAAAGTCATCAGCCAGGAGGGAGGAGGAGGGGAGGGAGGGTTGTGGAGGGAGGAGAACATGGAAAAAAGTTTCCTGGGGTTGGAGGCGGAAGAGTTGATCTTTGTAAGATAGAAGGCAGATTTGGCTGCTGACACAGTAGAGGTGAAACATGAGAGGAGGTGGAGGTAGTGAGAGAGATCATCAGCAGAGTCAGTTTTTCTCAATTTTCTCTCAGCTGCCCGCAACTCCCCCCACTCTGCCCGCAGAGTTTCGGACAGCCAGGGAGGTGGAGGAGAGGCTCGTGCTGGTCTGGAGATAAGTGGACAGAGTGAGTCGAAGGATGAGGAGAGAGAAGAAGTCAGAGTGGAGGACGCTTCCTCTACTGACAAGAGGGAGAATTGTTGGGGGGGGGGTAGTGAGGAGAGGACAGTTGCAGAGAGAGTAGAGGGAGAGAGAGTTTTCAGGTTCCTATGGGAGGTGACGATGTGAGGCGTAGCAGGTAGGGAGGTGGGAGATTTTAGGGGGAGGGAGAAAGCGACAAAATGGTGATCAGACACAGGGAGGGGGGTAACAGAGAGTGCCGAAGATTTATAACACAAAACAAAACAAGAGCATCGCTGCAAAACAGAATGTGGCAAAATAATTGTCTTTTCTTGATTATTTTGTTGTGATAATTGTTGGAAGCCATAATCGAAATCGAAAATAAAATTTGGTTCATCGCCCAGCCCTAGTACATTCCCCATCACGGCATCTACCACCCTGAAAAACCTGACAAACTGCGGGTTGTGTTTGACTGCTCTGCGAAGTACAAAGGCACAAACCTTAATCAAACACCTTCTTCCAGGGCCAGACATGATGAATAACCTAACAGGCGTCCTCATACGCGTCAGAGAGCATCCCATTGCCCTCATGTGCAACATAGAGAAAATGTTTCACCAGTTCCATGTCCAGGAGGATGACTACAACTACCTGTGCTTTCTGTGGTGGAAAGATGGCAATACAAACAACCAATCTCAGGAATATCGAATGATGGTACATCTATTCAGTGCAGTGTCATCCTCGAACTATGGGCTAACACCATCTAGCCAAAGAAAACAGTCACTCACATCCAATAGGATCCCAGTTTGTTGTGAGAGACCAATCGTCATTATGTGGACAATGGAGTCACAAGTGCAGACACTGTGGAAAGGGCCATTCAGTTGGCACACGAAGCAAGAAAGATATGCGCCAAAGGTGATCTCCGTCTTCACAAATTTGTGTCAAACAACCATGCTGTCATACAGAGCATACCCTCATTGGAGTGTGCAATAGACACCAAGACAAAGGAACTGATCTTCAATGATATGCCACTGGAATGATCGTTAGGAATTCACTGGAGCATTGGGGAGGACAGCTTCAGATTGAAAGATCTGGTTGAAAGATCAACCGGTGGTGATGTAGAGGCATATTGTCTACTGTCGCCTCCATATATGACCCTCTTGGCTTCACTGTGCCATCTGTCCTTACTGGGAAGAGGATCCTTCAGGAAATGTGCCACCAAGGTACTGGCTTGGATGACCCCCTGCCAGAAATGCTGAAGCTACAGTGCAGAGCTGATAAACACACACAAATCACACTACAAATAACACTATGATTTGGACACGTAAACACGTTTATCACCTAAAAACCTAACTTAACATAAACATTCCCATGAGCTTTTGCCTTTCTTCTCGAAAATGCCGCATATTCACCTTGTAACTTGTATTAACTTTGTAAATAGTTGTTTTTATGTCTCTCTTTGTCTCCTTGCTTGTGATAAACAGCCAGTTAAATAGTGTTGTCACTGTGTCCTGCTAGATGGAGGGGGTACCACACCAGAACATACTGTAAATAGAGAATAAATACATTCGTTGTGAACATCACCTAGTATCTTTTATTGACTGTAGAAATTTAGAATGCAATACTTATTATAATGATTTGCTGATGCCAACCGATACACAAGCCAACATGTCAGTACCGGCACTTTGTTTTCCCCAAAAAAACACCCACTGAGAATGTGCTTGACTTTGTGCCGAGAATACGGACACAGCTCGCACTTTGTTCGTACAGGGACCGAATGGCACGTACCAACGGCCCCGGTACCCCATACTCCCGTAGTACCCCCCACAGGATTCCCCGGGGGACACGGTCATAGGCCTTCTCCAAGTCCACAAAGCACATGTAGACTGGATGGGCAAACTCCCATGCGTCCCCCAACAACCCTGCGAGGGTAAAGAGCTGGTCCACTGTTCCATGGCCAGGACGGAATCCGCATTGTTCCTCCTGAAGCTGAGGTTCGACAATCGGCCGGAGCCTCTTCTCCAGCACCCTGGAATAAACTTTCCTGGGGAGGCTGAGCAGTGTGATACCCCGATAGTTGGAGCACACCCTCCGGTCCCCTTTTTTGAAAATGGGGACCAACACCCCGGTCTGCCATTCCACAGGTACTGTCCCCGACCTCCACGCTACATTGACTAGGCGTGTCAGCCACGACAGCCCGACAATGGACCTCATTCACGAACATTTTCTTAAGTGTCTTCTTAAATATCTTCTTTCATGAATTCATGAACGCGGGGAAATGTGTTCTTAAACCGCCAAAGTGTTCTCAGCTGCGCTCACCCGATGAGGAATGCCACTCATTCTTAAATGGAACGCGCGTGCTTGTACACCTGAATTAGCATACAGACACGCCCCGCCAGCTCCTTTTATAAGGACAACAGGACCGTGTGCACACAGAATCACGCCAAAGTGAAAACCGATGGTGCCAAACGCAAGCATAACTTCACCGGTGCAGAGGTGGAGGTACTCCTGCTGGGAGTCCAACAGAGGCATCACATACTATTTAATAGTGTAAATACGGGGTACAAGGCCACCAATAAAAGAGGCATGGAACCTGATGGCAGGTGAGGTGAACGTGGTGTCAGGAGAGGGGCGCACATCGGCGGAGGTGAAAAAGAAATGGGCTGATGTCAAATCAGAGGCCAAGAAAATAATCTGCACACACAGGAGAGAGATGCTGGCCACTGGAAGAGGAACAGCGGGCTCAGGGTTGTCTGAGGTGGACCAGCGCATCACGGCCATCATGGGCACCACAGCAGTTGCCGGTGTGCCAGGTGCTGAGGATATGGACACAGACCAGGGGTACCATCTCCTATCCTCAGCAGCCGCGGCCCCAACACCCAACCCATCTCCCCTGTTGATTTAGCCAGATTCTGAAACGGACGGTAAGCGTGTCTCCCACAATGGATATCCTATTAAAACATGTGCCATTGCAGTGCGCCAAGCATTGCATGATCCCAACCCCCACAAATTAATCACCCACTCATTCATTCACAGATGAAACTGATTTTGAGGCAGAACCAGCCCAGCCGTCCACCAGTGCTGCCCAGCCGTCCGCCAGCGCTGCCCCACCAGCCCAGCCGTCCGCCAGTGCTGCCCAGCTGTCCGCCAGCGCTGCCCCACCAGCCCAGCCGTCCGCCAGCGATGCCCCACCAGCCCAGCCGTCTGCCAGCGCTGCCCCACCAGCCCAACCGTCCACCAGCGCTGCCACGCGTGCACACATAGTAACCCAGGCGGTGCTGGACAGCCAGCTGAGAATCGCCAACAGCCAGGAGAGAATCATGGGGGCGCTGGAAGCGCTTGCGGCAACGCTGGCGAAAATGAACGACACCCTCACCAAAATAAACACAAAGATGCCTTGACACCCTTGTTATTACTGACGTGATGTGTTTAGTTCCTGAGATAAACTGTATCAAAGAATAGTGACAGTCAAATGAATGTTGAAAGGCTTTATTTGGCCTACATCCGTGCTATCAATTGTTCACGGACTTTGACAGCGGGTCTGTTGTCCGGGCCCAGGAATGGGTCAGGACGCACATCCTGGTGAGGTGGTTGGTGAGGCGGCTGGAGGGCTAGTGGTACACCACTTTTCATGGCGATGTTGTGCAGGACACAGCAGGCCATGATCATCCTACACACCTGAAACGAGGAGAAAATGGCCACAATGAATAACATGCAACAAATGATTGTGTTGTGAGAACAGCATAGCCAATAGCGAGTGCGGAGTGGAGCGCGTGTGTGAGTGGTGGAGCGAGAGAGAGTGCACATTTGCACAGCCAGTTCAGAGTCAGCGCGGGTTACATGAAGAAGAGAGTGAATGTAATGTGCGAGGGAATCACGGTTGTCACCAAATAAAGTGCAAAGCATCTCAAGGACAAGCTGGTGTGTTGTATGCTGTTTTTCCCCCACCGACTGCCGTGGAGTGAGATGGGTTATTGATCCCGAAGGGAGCTACAGAGTTGGCTACTTCGGCCCCGGAGGAAAAGTCTCCCCTGCGTTCGACTACGGTAGAGGAGCTGAGAGCAAGGAAAGTTCAACAATTGTATTAGGCTGAGGTGTGCGCTCTAATGTTGTAGCACGAATTAATACAATTTCTCAGCTGTTGCCTTCATACCTTCTCCGGTTTGTACAGCAGCTTGCCACCTGCTGCGTCCAAACACATCCAGCGCCTCTTCAGCAGTCCAATGCTGCGCTCGACGGTGGAACGGGTACGCACGTGGCTCTCATTGTAGGCCACCTCCTGCTCCGTCTGAGGGTTGGTGAGTGGGGTCATCAACCAGGGGGCCAGCGCATATCCGCGATCTCCTAATAAAACAAGTCATTAGAAGAATAGAAGCCTACTGTTGCTGGAATGATAGATTACGCACATATACTTCCAATTAGCCATCCGTCTCCAGCGTCTCCTTGCTCGAGGTGCACACCCACAGAGCTGTTTTGTAGGATGTAGGAGTCATGTGCACCTCCTGGGAAGCGGGAGATCACGTTGAGCAGGTGGTTGTGGGCGTCGCAGATGATTTGGACTGTGATGGAGTGGTGTTGCTTTCTGTTCAGAAAAGGAAACGGCTCTGGGGAGGGTGCCTTGATGCGCACGTGCGTGCAGTCAATTGCGCCGATGGTGTTGGGCAGACCAGCAATGGCATGAAATTCTCTCATGACTGGGATCTGTTGTTGTGCAGTATATGGGAATTGGATGTAGTGTTTGGCCAGTGGTATGATTCCATCCACGACTCGATGGAGGGCGCGGCTGATGGATGCCTGCGATATGCCCACCCTGTCTCCTAGCTCCCTCTGGAATGTCCCAGTGGCTAAAAAGCCCAAGGTGGACAGTACCTGGATGTGTGGTGGCACAGGGTTTAAGCGTCTGGTCCGGCTCCTCAGTGCTGGCTCCAGGGTGTTGCACAGCTCCATTCGGACAGGTCTTGGGAGCCTGAAGCGTCCCACTAAGTAGTGATCACTCTCTGCGAATAGGTCCGCATGGTCGCGGTACTGGCGCTCCCTCCTCAGCGCACGATCAGCGATAGCTTCCAGCAGCAGTAGATGAGCCATATTGTGTGTGTAGGCCTAGGGTGCAGACTTGGCCCTTTAAATAGCTGGATTGATCACTGATTATTGGATGGCATGGTTCAATTTACATAATGGATGTTCAAGTCCACATGCAAGTTCAAGGTTTTATTTGTCACATGCAACATCATACCAGTAAGATGAGCAGTGGAATGTTTCTCCACTGGCTCTTACAATGTACACACGAAGCAAGGTAAAGAAAATAGAACCAACAATGAAAAATAACAATAGAGAACAAGACGGCTGAGAGCAGATTCAATTGTACAGTTGAGTTAAATACATGAGTAGGCTACTTGTGGATCTTGATGCTGGGGACATGTCAATATCCAGCGATATCCATCCCCCCCCCCCCCCCCCCCTCCCCCTATCAGAACCGCGAAGTAACGGAGCCCCCCCCCGCTGACTCGGAGCCCGACGCGCGTCACGGGAGCGTAATTGCGCATCCTTGGCACAATATCTGTATTGTCCACCCATGTCCAAAACAACAATACGTCCTTGGGCCCTATGTATATTATGTATATTATGTATAGTATGTATATTATGTATATTATGTAGGCCCATATGATATATTTTAGTTATGGATATTCACATGTTCATTCACAGAATGTAGATGTGTCAATTCTATTCCCCTATGTCTATATCCACGCGATTGAGTTTAGTGCTTATTTATTTATTCACTGCCATTTGCAGTGTTCGTGTCGTGCTTTTATTTATTTTAGGACATCACGATGCCTCGTAGAATCATGACTATGCATGTGAAACGTAATTGTTAATGATACAAATATTCTCGTATTTATTATTATTATAATTATTTAAATCCGAGGATGTCTGTAGAATTGATGTGAACGCAATCACCAATGATTTCTCACAAATTCAGCCCTTAAGATCATGGGCGCACTCCAAATAGGACGCTACGACTGCTTTTCCACGTTCTTAAATCCTGTTCTTGGCTAAGAACCAATCCCAGATAAGAAAACATTTCTTCTTAACTGCGTTCGTGAATGAGGTCCAATGTCCAGAGCCTTCAGCATCTCAGGGCGAATCTCATCCACACCTGGCGCCTTGCCACTGAAGAGCTTTTTGACTACTTCAGTGACCTCTACCAAGGATATGGGTGAGACTTCCCCCGAGTCTTCAGACTCTGCCTCTTCCACAGAGGACGTACTGGTCGGATTCAGGAGTTCCTCAAAGTGTTCTTTCCACCGCCCGACAATATCCTCAGTCTGGGTCAGCAGTTCTCCTCCCCGACTGAGCACAGCCTGAGCCAAGCCCTGCTTTCCCTTCCTGAGTTGCCGGACAGTTTGCCAGAACTTCCTTGAGGCCAACCGAAAGTCCTGCTCCATGGCCTCCCCGAACTCCTCCCACACCCGGGTTTTTGCTTCAGCAACCGCTGAAGCTGCGGTCCTTTTGGCCTCCCGGTACCTGTCTGCTGTTTCAGGAGACCCCTGGGCCAACCAGGCCCGAAAGGCCTCCTTCTTCAGCCTGACGGCTTCCTTCACCGCTGGTGTCCACCAACGGGTTCTTGGGTTGCCGCCACAACAGGCACCGACAGCCTTTTGACCACAGCTCCGAGCTGCAGCCTCTACAATGGAGGCTCTGAACATGTCCCACTCAGGTTCCATGTCCCCAACCTCCCCCGGGATGCACGAGAAGTTCTTCCGGAGGTGGGAGTTAAAGACCCTACGGACAGGGGCTTCCACCAGACGTTCCCAGTTCACCCTCACTACACGTTTGGGTTTACCAGGTCTGTCTGGCAGCCTCCCGCGCCATCTGATCCAACTCACCACCAGGTGGTGATCAGTTGACAGCTCTGCTCCTCTCTTCACCCGAGTGTCCAAAACATGCGGCCGCAGATCTGCTGATACGATTACAAAGTCGATCAGCGACCTTTGGCCTAAGGTGGTCTGGTCCCAGGTACACTTGTGGACCACCCTATGTTCGAACATGGTGTTTGTTATGGCCAGTCCATGGCTAGCACAGACGTCCAATAACAAAACACCACTCTGGTTCAGATCGGGCAGGCCGTTCATCCCAATCACTCCCCTCCAGGTTTCTCCATCATTGCCCACGTGTGCGTTGAAGTCCCCCAGTAGAACTATGGAGTCCCCGGATGGAACCCTTTCCAGGATGCCACCCAAGGACTCCAAGAAGGCCGGATACTCTGAGCTGCTGTTTGGTGCGTAGGCACACACAACAGTCAGAGCCTTCCCCCCAGCGACTTGCAGTCGCATGGAGGCGACCCTCTCGTCCTCCGGAGAGAACTCCAACACAGCGGCGCTCAGCCGGGGACTTGCGAGTATCCCCACACCAAAAATATTTAGTTTATTGTGAAAAGTGTCTGTCTTGGATCAGCCAACGAACCTACCCTCCTATTAATATTTAAGGTTCTTGAGTATTTCCTGGGGTGCAATTCCCCAGGTGGCGTTGTTGGTTGTTCCATATTCTCTCCTTACTGCTCCCATCACATAAGCCTAAAACAGAACTACACATTAACATTCTGACCTCTCATAAACCCTTGTGCCCCATGCATGGCCTGGCCAACCCCTGGCTGCTCCAAAATATATATTTTGGAGAGGCCAGAAAGTAGAGCATTGGTCAATTCTGCAGGTAACAAATGTTAGTCTGTGTCGGGGGTCCAATGCCAGTGTAAGGTAAAAAGTACAAATACTTTTAAATTCTCTGCATATCCTGTATGAAAATTTAACTTTAATCTTGCAGTTTCATGCTGAGCTTCTCAGCTTAAGAACCAAGAATTTAGTTTTGTCCTGATTGAGCTGTAGAAAATTCTCTGCCATCCATAATTGATATCTAAAATGCAGTTAGAAAGGGCCCAGAGTCATCTGAGTGAGACACGGCAATGTAAAGCTGGGTCATCAGAATAGCTATGGAAATGTATGCTGTGCCTCATGTTTCCAAGTGGCAGCATTAACTATAGCTTTGCCATATGTAACGAGTACAATGGAAAGCTTACTCCCCATTCACTCCGGCAGTATTCTTCTAAACATACATTTTAAAACGACGACAATTAGTAATAGTACCCAAGTACAGTTAAGTATTTTTATGAACATAAATTCTAAAACTCTGAACAATTAGTAATATAGTACATAATAAGTACTGTAAAAAGTGACAAGTAGCAAAACTCTGGCTGTTGGTGCAAAAATGCAGTCAAAGTCAGCATGCAGTAGCCTACAGTAATCGTATACTAGCATAAAATGGTAATTGGTAGATAGTAGCATCGTGATAAAGTATGTGACCAGTGCATTACAGTCTAGTGAGAGTGCCTGCTATGTAGCAGTTCCTAGTGTAATTGAAGATTATCCCTGTAAGTAATGTAATTGTAAGTACAATAGTCCAAAGCATCCAATAGTAATAAAAAAACCCCAACCTAATCAAACAATAGTTCAATAATCAAATAGTGTAAATCTAGTGTAATTCTAAGTAAGTCCGACAAAAGTCCACTAATTGAGCGATTCGCAGTTAAGTAGGTGCACTGCCTGTGTTTAGAAACTTTTCTTGAACCTGCTTGTCCTGGTTTGAACGCTGCCGAACTGGAACCCGGACCACCGGGGGCAGAACAGTTGGTGCCCAGGGTAATTGTGGTCCTGGATGATGGAGCTGGCCTTTCGCCAACACGTGGACCGAAAGATCTTCTCAATGGATGGAAGTGCACACCCGATTAAACCCAGATCTAAAGTGTGGCCTCTGTTATGGGTAGGTTGAGTGTTCAGCAAATTTTAATATTCCACAGCAAAAGAGTCAGGGACACAGGTGATAGAGGAGAGCACACTCTCAAATGATCCCTCATATGGAGGCACTTCTCTGCCTTCACAAAGAGGGAGTTTTCAAGGAGGCGCTGCAGGACGGTCTGGATGTGGTGAATGTGTTCCTCGCGGGATATCATCCAGGTAAACAAAAACAAATTGAGCGTGTCCCTGAGTAAACTCACCAATGCCTGGAAAACAGCGGGGGCCTTGGTGAGATCAAAAGGCATCACCAGATATTCATAATGTCCAGTGGGGGTGTTAAAAGCGGTCTTGTACTTTCAGGGGATTCCGTGGTGATGGCAAAATATGAAACTGGATCGTTTCGTGGTGGTTACTGGACAGAAGAACATGGACCGGGGTAGTCTGGTGAGTGACAGTCCCCAGGGGGTGGCCGTCAAGGGCACTGGCAGGGACCGGGCGAGGAAGGGGAACACGTCCAATCCCCAACTGTCGGGCAAGTTCCTCATCAATGATGCTGGCGTCTGCTACGGAGTCGACGAGGGTTACCAGGGCCTGGGGACTCTGTGGCAGGAGAAATCGGGCGTGAAGCAGGGGTCTTTGCTAGGGCGCTGTTCACCAGTACCACCCTCCTTACTGGTGAGCCCTGGCACTTTAGCGGACAGCCGGAAATGTAGTGGCCAGGCTGGCAACAGGCAGTGGTTGACCTGCCGCTGCCGGTCTCGTTCACCTGGCAAGAGACTGGTGCAGCCAAGCTCCATACGCTCTCCCCCCCCCCCCCCCCCGGTTGCAGCTCTGTAGCAGTGATGGAGAATGGCCGTGGACGGACCGATGGTAGAAGGGTGAACGTCTTGTCTCCTCTCACGCCGCCGGTCCTGAATCCGTGGCGGTGGCGGGAACCACCGGTGGAGTTGACGGGGTTATTTGTGAGCCTTTGAATCGCCTGTCCTTGGTTCATCACCACTTGTCTTGCTTCAGAGGTGGCGGCGGTAAACCAGGCTTCATACTTCTGTAGGTAACCCTTGATGCGTTCGAGGCGGCTCAGTGATGAGGGGGTGTGCACTGGGTCCATGCTTTGGCCAGATTGTACTGTAACGGGTGTGTTTAGGACCCAAATGCAGCACAGCACAGTAGACATTTGGAAATTATGTTTACTGATAAAGTTCTGTATAGCAACAGACAGAACGCTACAACAGGTAGCGTTGAAGCGGGGACACAAGTGACACCGGGTTCATTAAGAAATGCATAGATGACGTTGTTCCTACTAAGTCGGTTTCGGATTTATCCCAACCAGAAACCGTGGATTAATGGCGATGTTCGCGCCGCACTCCGCGCGCGTAACGCCGCCTTTGACTCTGGGAATATGGTGGAATATACGAGAGCCCGCTACGACCTCCGCAAGACCATCGGCTCTGCCAAGCGGGAGTATAAGAACAGGGTGGAGGACAAATTCAAGAGCCACGACGTGAGGGGTGTGTGGAAGGGGCTGCAGACTATCACGGACTTCAGAGGGAGAACCAGCGGTGTAGAGAACTCCTCTACCTCCCTCCCTGGCGAGCTAAACACCTTCTTCGCCCGGTTCGACGTGAACGGCAGCCCGCCGAAGTCAGCGCTGCCTGAGGAGGCCAGCCTGCTGAACATCTCAGAGGCTGACGTGCGCAGAGCCTTCAAGCGGGTGGACATCCGGAAGGCGGCGGGACCAGACCACATCCCGGGGCGCGTCCTCAGAGCATGCGCAGACCAGCTGGCAGGAGTCTTCGCAGACATCTTCAACCTGTCCCTGTCCCAGGCTGTTGTTCCCGAGGTCTTCAAGATGTCCATCATCGTGCCTGTCCCTAAACACCCCAAGGTAACCTGCCCGAATGACTGGAGACCTGTAGCCCTCACCTCGATTGCCAGTAAATGCTTCGAGAGGCTGGTCAAGGACTTCATTTGTTCCATGTTGCCTGCCACGCTGGACCCATGGCAATTTGCTTACCGTCAAAACAGATCCACCGACGACGCCATTGCCATGGCACTTCACACTGCCCTCTCTCACCTGGAGGGGAAGAACTGTTGTGTGAGAATGCTGTTTGTGGACTTCAACTCAGCGTTCAACACCATAGTTCCTGCCAAGCTCGACACCAAGCTCAGGAGTCTAGGCCTGCACCCGACCATGTGCAGCTGGATACTGGACTTCCTGTCGGGCCGCCGCCAGGTGGTGAGGATGGGCAGCACCACCTCAGAGCCGCTGACCCTCAACACTGGAGCCCCTCAGGGATGCGTGTTGAGCCCTCTCCTCTACTCCCTGTACACCCACGACTGCATGGCTATGCACAGCTCCAACGTCTTCATCAAGTTTGCTGACGACACGACAGTGTTGGGTCTGATCGCCGACGACGACGAGACAGCCTACAGGGAGGAGGTTGGATCACTGGCACAGTGGTGCCAAGAAAACAACCTCGCCCTAAACGTCAAGAAGACCAAGGAGCTGATCGTGGACTACAGGAAGCGGAGAGGAGAGCACGCCCCCATCTCCATCGACGGAGCTGCAGTGGAGAGGGTCAGCAGCTTCAAGTTCCTCGGCGTGCACATCTCCGAGGACCTCACATGGACCACGCACACCACACACGTGGTGAAAAAGGCCCAACAACGCCTGTATTTCCTCAGGCGACTGAGGAAATTCAACATGTGCCCCCGCATCCTCAGAACATTCTACTCCTGTACCATCGAGAGTGTTCTCACAGGATGCATCACCGTCTGGTACGGGAACTGCACCGCACTGGAGCGTAAAACACTACAGAGGGTGGTGCGGACGGCCCAGTACATCGTTGGAGGTGAGCTTCCCTCCCTCCTGGATATATACACCAGGCGGTGCGTGGCCAAGGCCAAACGGATTATTAAAGACAATAACCACCCCAGCCACGAACTGTACACACTCCTACCGTCAGGCAGGCGATACCGCAGTATCAAATGCCACACAAGCAGATTCAGAGACAGCTTCCACAGTCAGGCCATCAGGCTGCTGAACAAGTTCGGCATCAATGTCTAAATGCTAGTGCTAAGTGTTGGTGCTAGTGCTGTGCTGGTGTTACTGCTAGTGCTGGTCCTGGTGCTAGTGTTACTGCTAGTGCTGGTGCTGGTGTTAGTGCTAGTCCTGGTGCCAACTGCTGGTGCTAGTGTTGTATCGACTGTCTGAAGGTATCCTGTGACATTCTGTGAATGTCAGCATACAGCATATAACAATGTATATTTTAGTACATCGATTTATATGTGTATGGATATTTTACTGTATATTTACTGTATTTTACTTTAGATTTAATTTACTTATTTTATATAGAAATCCTATATATAGTTTTATTTCTATTTTGTAATTTCTTATAATTACTATTCTTATAATTACTGTCGGCTGCCGGGAGTTTTGCACATAAAGTTTTTAACTCATTGCTTATACTAACGTGTAAACTGTGAAGTTACAATAAAAATACTTGACTTGGCAAGACCATCGGCTCTGCCAAGCGGGAGTATAAGAACAGGGTGGAGGACAAATTCAAGAGCCACGACGTGAGGGGTGTGTGGAATGGGCTGCAGACAATCACGGACTTCAGAGGGAGAACCAGCGCTGCCTGAGGAGGCCAGCCTGCTGAACATCTCAGAGGCTGACGTGCGCAGAGCCTTCAAGCGGGTGGACATCCGGAAGGCGGCGGGCCCAGACCACATCCCGGGGCGCGTCCTCAGAGCATGCGCAGACCAGTTGGCAGGAGTCTTCGCAGATATCTTCACCTGTCCCTGTCCCAGGCTGTTGTTCCCGAGGTCTTCAAGATGTCCATCATCGTGCCTGTCCCTAAACACCCCAAGGTAACCTGCCTGAATGACTGGAGACCCGTAGCCCTCACCTCGATTGTCAGTAAATGCTTCGAGAGGCTGGTCAAGGACTTCATTTGTTCCATGTTGCCTGCCACGCTGGACCCATGGCAATTTGCGTACCGTCAAAACAGATCCACCGACGACGCCATTGCCATGGCACTTCAACACCGCCCTCTCTCACCTGGAGGGGAAGAACTGTTGTGTGAGAATGCTGTTTGTGGACTTCAGCTCAGCGTTCAACACGATAGTTCCTGCCAAGCTCGACACCAAGCTCAGGAGTCTAGGCCTGCACCCGACCATGTGCAGCTGGATACTGGACTTCCTGTCGGGCCGCCGCCAGGTGGTGAGGATGGGCAGCACCACCTCAGAGCCGCTGACCCTCAACACCGGAGCCCCTCAGGGATGCGTGTTGAGCCCTCTCCTCTACTCCCTGTACACCCACGACTGCATGGCTATGCACAGCTCCAACGTCATCATCAAGTTTGCTGACGACACGACAGTGTTGGGTCTGATCGCCGACGACGACGAGACAGCCTACAGGGAGGAGGTTGGATCACTGGCACAGTGGTGCCAAGAAAACAACCTCGCCCTCAACGTCAAGAAGACCAAGGAGCTGATCGTGGACTACAGGAAGCGGAGAGGAGAGCACGCCCCCATCTCCATCGACGGTGCTGCAGTAGAGAGGGTCAGCAGCTTCAAGTTCCTTGGCGTGCATATCTCCGAGGACCTCACATGGACCACGCACACCACACACGTGGTGAAAAAGTCCCAACAACGCCTGTATTTCCTCAGGCGACTGAGGAAATTCAACATGTGCCCCCGCATCCTCAGAACATTCTACTCCAGTACCATCGAGAGTGTTCTCACCGGATGCATCACCGTCTGGTACGGGAACTCGCACCGCACTGGAAGCGTAAATACACTACAGAGGGTGGTGCGGACGGCCCAGTACACTCGTTGGAGGTGAGCTTCCCTCCCTCCTGGATATATACACCAGGCGGTGGCGTGGCCAAGGCCCAAACGGATTATTAAAGACAATAACCACCCCAGCCACGAACTGTACACACTTCCTACCGTCAGGCAGGCGATACCGGCAGTATCAAATGCCACACAGCAGATTCAGAGACAGCTTCCACAGTCAGGCCATCAGGCTGCTGAACAAGTTCGGCATCAATGTCTAAATGCTAGTGCTAAGTGTTGGTGCTAGTGCTGTGCTGGTGTTACTGCTAGTGCTGGTCCTGGTGCTAGTGTTACTGCTAGTGCTGGTGCTGGTGTTAGTGCTAGTCCTGGTGCCAACTGCTGGTGCTAGTGTTGTGTCGACTGTCTGGGAAGGTATCCCGTGACATTCTGTGAATTTCAGCATACAGCATATAACAATGTATATTTTAGTACATCGATTTATATGTGTATGGATATTTTACTGTATATTTTACAACTTTATCACTCTCCCAGGACCTAGCACGGAATAGCTACCTTACATACTGGGTTCGTTCATGCAAATATTTTACCCCTTTACTACTTTACTGGCTTATTTTTACCTGCTACTGGCTGTATTTTTCGAATAAACTCTGCTACTTTAGATTTTAATTTTACTTATGTGGTATAATAGCAGAATTCACGTTGGGTTGAGATATTGTTTGTCTTTCTGAGCTGTGTTCGATAAGATTTCTCTGGAAGAGAAAAATGTGAGAAAAACTGGCCTTACTGTCAAACTAGAATTTTTCATCTTCTTTCACTGGGGCAGGGACACAGGTGATGCTGGATTGGGGACACTGGAGCAGGGACACAGGTGACGCTGGAGCGGGGACATGGGTAACGCTGGTCAGGGACAGGCAGGGTCGGCAACTGGAGATCAGAGAATTGCTGGAAAGACTTGCGGACATTGGTGAAGCGACAATCTTGCAATGAGTTTGTGGAAAGGCAGAGTTTATATAGGGAGCGATTGATGCAGGGACAGGTGGAGGTGATTAAGCTGAGTTGGTAATTGACGGTGACTCACGGAACTGAAATGCTGACCATGATAGATGCTGTACCCCCACCTTTTCTCCCTTGAAAAAATGAAAAATTCTAGTTTGACAGTAAGGCTTCAATAAGATCAACTGGTCCATCTGTATTAAGCCATGTCTCAGTTTGTTTGGCTGATTTAAAAGAGACCTGACATTCAGAAGTTGCATATTCAGGGTCACTGGTAAAGTTCTCTTAAGGGGTGGTTTAGCAGATGGTGGGTTATGTGTGCATAGGGGTCTGACATTATTAAAATTCACTGTATTCTTTGCAAACTGTACACGAGTCACACGTCTTTGAGGGTCTCCGACTGTTGATCTGTTATATCATTGGTCCCAGTTTGTGACTGAAACGGCTGAGCTGTGGTTTTGGATAACCTGCAGGGTGGTGGGTGTAATATGCTTTACGTTGGCCAAGAAACAACACAACGGCATCAACATTTTGGTGGTGTCATTGTACGGCGACGCAGACACCTACGCTGAATTATAAGTGCAAAGGTGCAAAGCTATGGCGTAGTACACTAGTGTAGGCTACAGTGTCAGCACGGGGGAGATTTGACACAGAACCATAAATTGGCCTTAAGGAACAAACAGCATGCATGTCTGCATGTAGGCCTAAGCTATACACAGGTATCCACAGTCCTACAGTCATTTGGACATGTAAGATACCCCAGGCACACACACACACTACACACTGCACACTAAAACTCAACACATCAGCCCACACTGCTTTTCTCTAAACTGAAGTAAGGTTTAAAATAAGAGTGAGTGAGAGAGAGAACACGTATGAATTCTCTTTCTCCCTCTCTTCCCATTTCTCCTTCTCCCTCACCCTCTCTCTCTCTGCCAATGTACCATATTTTTCATGATGTTACATAATTGGCACATCTCCATCTTTCCCGCCCACCCATGCTATGGTTTATACAATCCTCTCCTGTTTCATTGTTTCACCGAGGTGCAGGAGGTCCAGGTACACTCAACCAATGGAACTACATGACTCACACAGCCAACCAATGGGAAGCCTTCAACGGCAGCAAAGTAGAACAGGCATGGTGTTTTTTTCTTTTTCTTTTGAAGGAATTACGTTTTTTGTCATGGAGCACATTTCTTTGGCCTTATGCTTTAAAATGTCCTATGACTAATTATCCTAGATTTTCTTTTTTAGCCTCTCATCCCCGGTGAGCTGAAGAGCCTGGGCTATAAATGTGTCTTTGATAAAAACATTCATGTTATTTAAGTCCTCTTTTTTTCCTCCAAAGTGGCTTCCAAATTGAGGCTGAGAACAATCAAAGCATATCATCGAAATTGGAGAAGTTTCAAGAATTAGAGAAGAGCTGCATAACCTAGTTCTATCAATCTTCATTTCAGAAAATGCAGTAAACAGTGTGTGTGTATGTATATATATATATATATATATATATATTACAGTATGTATGTATGTATCTATGTATGTCTTAAAGAAATGTACCATGCCTTACAACATGGTGTTATCTATCTCTCTTAAAACATGACACGTCCATAAGGCTGTCAGCTTTCTTCAGTCTCTCCTTCAGTCCCTTCTTCTGTCTCGTCTCCTCTCTCGTCTCCTCTCTCGTCTCCTAGATGTTCTGTTCCCAGACCCCAGAGAGACTGGCAGTGATCCTCTTATCTAGGATCAGCTGCTACAGCGGCTGCCATGCCATGCCTTGTCATCCATGCCCTGTGAATCTGCTCACTGGCATCCAGGTGTCTCAGAAGCGTCTTGTTTTGTTAGAGTCATAGTATGTTGGTACTATTCATATTAATAGTACGTGTAGGAGCCTGTGTCCTGTCACAGACAGCGTTTAATACTTGTCTTTGATTAGTGGTGCTAGTAACATTGAGGAGCTATTATTTAAGTTTGTTTTGTTAGAAATCCATCAGCTATTTCTGATTGAAATGCACTGTCTCTGTATGAGCCTATTTAGATTTCACACAACTCACAGCTTTTTCTGACCAATCAGGGCATATCTTCCCTAATAGGTTCAGGGAATCCATCTTGCCTGTCAATCACAGGTACGTGAAATGCAATACATCTCGGGGCAGAAGTGGTTCAGGAGGTCTGGCAACCGAAAGGAGGTTCGTTCGCTTCCCTGGCTCCGCCTGACTAAGTATTGAGGTGTCCCTGACACCTCACCCTAACTGCTCCTGACCAGCTGGCTGTCACCTTGCATGGTTGACACCACCATTGGTGCATGAATGTGTATATGAATGAGTGAATGTGTGGCAACATAACATGTTATATAAATAAATATATTTTACCATTTTTTTCTCAATGGCGGAGTAACGTAGCGAGGGAGGGAGGGAGGAAAGACTTATTTTTGTTTGTTTAGTTTGCAAATCTTTCCCTATTCTGCTCTTCTCTGCTCTCTTTCTTTACCTAGATGTGGCTTGTTCTGTTTTATACAAGAATTATACTCAAGACTTACTCTACTACTACTTATACAGACTGTTACAAGACTTATACTACTATTACTTACACAAGAAAGAGGATTGGACTACTTCATACTCTAAATTAAAGTTAAAACTAGGTCTGACTCCTGGTGGATACTGTTGTGGAATATTAAAATAAAGCTGCAGTTTATATGAGTCATCAAAATGAGGCTGATAACAATCAAAGAATGCAATCAAAACTGGAGTAGCTAGAAAAAAAAGGTTTAGAGCAGCGCTACCTGATTTGAAACTGGAGAGTGGTCATATGAATCAGAAAGATTCATATGCTTTATATAAGTATTCAGCGCTTTATATGTACATAATACATATAACATCATCAAATCAATACTAGTTGATATAAATCATCAATTGAATTAATCCATTTCATTGGTGAACTGAGGATTGGTCTGAACACAAACCCACGATTATTGTCCGATTTCACCACCTACTACAGTAACACCATTTTATCTCTGCATGTGTGCTTTTTAGAGCCAGCTCAGGATTCCTCACAGAGGAATACATTACCATACATTTATTGTTCTCTCAGTGTTCTGTGTAACTACTGAAAGCTTACATATGAAATTGTAATCACACCCTCACATGTGACCTTGAATTATCTGTGTGTGGGGGTGCGCATGTGTGAATGCGTGTGTGTGTGTGGTGTGTGTGTGTGTGTGGGTGTGTGTGTGCATATGTGCGTGTGTGTGTGTGTGTGTGCATGCATGTGCATGACTCACAGCTGAGCTTCTGCAGTGTTTTTTGCATATCTATTCATTTCTGTATGTGACTGCGCTCTCACACTTATGGACACAGCCAGCACCCACACAGTGCAAACACACACGTACATAAACCTCCACCCACACTCAATGCACATTAAAACAACCGAAACAAACTGAAAACATGGACTGGAGAAAGACTAAGGTGTTCAGCTCTCTATGAGAGAGTGACATTAAAAGCATAATTTGTACATTTGTATAAATAGCTACAGCAAATCACATTATTACATATTTATAGTTTAACATACAATAGCATATTCCATCTAACGTCATTCTTTTTTAACAGAATAGCATAGCATAGAATAGCAAAATATAACAGCATAAAATAACAAAGCATAACACAGAGCGTAACATAGAGTATGACATAACACAAATGAGAAACTGTGTGCAACTTTATACTGAAGCAAAGAGAAACATTTAAATTATCATCCCCTCCGATTCTTCCACTGATAGCACCCGTCGGCAATACTATTAAAAGATAAGACAAGGTAAATAATAGAGAAGTGATGATTAGAAGTGTAAAATCCCAATGGAAGGCGATGGAAGCTCTTTGTTTGACAGTCCCTTGGGAGAGCATCAGTAGTAACATTAACATGGGGTCATTAAACAAAACTAACAAGCACTACCTAAAATACAGGGTGCCATAGGAAGCAATGCAGAGCTCAGCATAACTGTGTTTATTTGATTGTTTGAAGAACATAAGGCTGACACTCCAATCAGTTCAGAATGGATCTGATTATCTGTTTTTCTTCCATTAAATAGAGTGATGTCACTTGGCCTTAAAAAACGTCTGGTCTATTATGGATTATAGATAAACTACTGATTTATTCATGAGGAGGGTTCCTATCACCTTATGTCTCTATGATCCCATCTTGCTTGATATCCTCCTTTATCTCTAATTCACTCTTTCACTTTCGTTGCATCTCCTTCTCCTCCTTCTTCTCTACCTCGCTTTCCATCTGCGTCATTCTTAAGTCGCTCCACAACTTCCTCTCAGTCTCTCCATCCATTGCTCTCTTGGCCGTATTTAGATTGCTCTAATTAATCAGCCCTAAATAGATGGCAGACCTACATTACTGACACAGCCTAGACATAGCCATCTACTATTAAATATACAGATGGCACTCCAGGCTGTTCACATTTTCTGCTTCAATAAAGATATTTCATATTGGTGATGGTCGTAGGCTTAGCGCAAAATTGATTTTTGTGTGTGTGTGGTGTGTGCGGGTGTGCGTGTGTGTGTGCGTGCGTGTGTGTGTGTGTGCGTCTGTGTGTGTGTGTGTATGTGTCTATTTCAGAACAATGTCATCAAAATAATTAAAGAAAGATACAAAATATTTCATCGACCAATATTTATTACCTTAATTTCCAGCTTTAAATAATAATATCTTTGCAAAAAAACTCTGCGGTGTAAAATACAGCAGGGGGGGACAATATATCTATATCTGTATGTTTCTGTTCTGGATTGATTACTTGGGGAAGGGCGGATCATTCAGATAAATAATGAATGATATGATTGACATGGCTCTGTATATCACAGTAAATCACATTTCACCATCAAGATAAGCCTTTATTTATACACTGAAGTGGTTCAGCAAGGCCTTTGTAATACTGCACACATAAACGTTGAATATAAAATAATTTTGCCTTAGGTCCTACACCGTAGTTGCCACATATCTTTTTCAGCATTTACATTAACATCAAAATATAACACATAAAACCGATAGAAATCTTTAGATGTACTATGTATAATAGCCCACAGGTTTCTGATCTAGGCATTAAAATGATGTATAAAACCATAGAAACATCACATTTTAGAACTATCGTATGATTGGTAAAAGTAATATTCATATTTTAACATTTATTTGGTAATGAACTTGAACATAGGCTGTGTTGAAGTGGTATAAGCTAGGAACTAATAGCAATATTCATTATTTATTTAGTTTGCTAATTCAAATATGTTTCATGGTCTTTTTTATGCAAGTCAATTTAGTTAACAATGAAACCGTGTCAAAACAGCAAAGTGTGAAAAGTAGACAATTAGAACCCCAATTGATGTCCCAATTTATCTGGTGAAGTGTACAAATAGCCTATTTGGGCCAAAGATGGATGGTCTCATACACATCGTATTGCTAAAATAAATAAATAATGATAAAATAGTTAAGCTGCATCCTGTTATTATTTGAATTGTAATAAGTATTCTGTGACTCTGCAGGAAATACAAATGGCTTTATATAAACTAGTTACACAAAGAATATCAGAAGTAGCGCTGTAGGTAAAACACTATTCAAAGCAATAACATTTTTGTTCATGAAATCTATTGAAATGTACAAACTTTCAAGCTGTATCACTTTACCTTAATTACCTTAAACAAAATTCAGGGACAGCATTATGAGACACATCATGTACAGATATTTATTTATGTTTTTAAGGTATATTATGGTTTCCATAAGCAGCCTTTACTAAAATGCTTACTCAACAATTTAGCAGAGTCTCTCAGTAATGTAGCCATATTGACATGCCAAACATTATAAACATTAGCTGCTATTGAACCATAATTAAGGCTACTGACATGTTTGAGTGTTAGTTCTTAAAGAGATCCCATGTCTGGGTGTAGAGTACATGCTCCCTTAAATATGTGTATATAGTACAATCCCTCTGTGTCTTCGTATTGTACATAAATTGTGGCTGAAATGCCACAAGTCACAATGTGTAAATAATATATTCATCTCAAAGGTATAACATCAATATAGAGCCCAAAATCGCATTTGAATCACCCTTGAACAATTTCTTAAAATACTATTAAAGGGACCTATTATACCACCAGGTGTGAGTATGATTAGCCATTACAAGCATACATTACAAGTTTCAAAATTGCCATGTGTCCACCTAGATGTTTGCTAGATGTATGCTGACATTGTCACTTCATCACAATGACAAACGCTCACACCTGGTGGTATAATAGGAGCCCCTTTAAAAAGCGACATTGTCCTTTGAAAAGAAAATGCATAATGTACCATAATATATCATTTGAATCCTAAAAAAACGATAAACATCCATGGACGTTCATGCTGTCACACTGAATGCAATTTAAAGGGAATTCTGCCTGTTGAGTCATGTAAGCCTTCATATGTCATGTGAAAAAAAATGATTGTCATGGCATTGAAGCAGTTTTAGGTGTGTGTGGGTGAGGGGGGCAGCAGTAGTTGGTAGAAGCACTGCCAACTGTGCCAACACTCCTAATCATGCCATCATGACAGGCAATGGAGTAGTTTTCAGGTATATCTCGGGCGTATCTTACTTGTGCTAATGGAGGGGCCAGCATGCCAGCAAACATACTGCCTGCTGCAGTCGCTAACTTGTCATTTGAACAATTGCTTGCCTTTCACGCATATGTATGCATTATTAAGACACATTTAGTTCAGTTCATAGTAAGCCCTTGACCTGAGACCTGCATATGTTGATGATGGTTACAATGTAGAAGGCAAATCCCCCCCCCCCCCCCCCACAGCAGGGTCTGTAAATTATGTATAATCTTAATGAATGATTGAGTGAAAAGCTAAAGACATAGATGAGCTCTGCACTCATCTGTGTTGTCCTGTGTGCCATTATTACCTGTAGAGCGAGGGAAAAATACATGTTTCATGTTGTGAAATTATTTTGGATTCTGTAATTGCAATCTTATGTCTTCATAGTTATACTTTCATTATTGCTACAACATATTAAGGCTAACAACGCTGAACAGACAGATTTTCTTTAAAATTACAAATGTGGAAACAAAGCACTTTATTTTACGAGTCATTGTGTGTTCATTAAATTAGTAGCTGTGCTTCAAAGGCTTTTCTCCCATTAGAGCTTTTGTCTCTCAGCGCAGCTTCAGCAGAAGCTCTTCGCAGCGCTGAAACAAACCCCTTGAAATGCGCCAACATTGGTCATTATGTTTGCATGTTTCATAGGCTTATTAGTTATATTTCTATAAAAGGGCATCTCATCTCATTATTTGATGACATGGCACATTCTCTTCTGGAGATCGGTTCGACTTAAAGTGAATCCAAATGGTTTTCTGCCTTATTGTTCTGTCTAACAATATATCTAATTACATCCTGATTAAAATATAGAATTTAGCTGAATAGAGAATAACACATTGAATACATTCAAAATCTTGAATATATAAGTGGTTATACAATACAAAATACAAAATCTTTCTAAAAAGTTTTGTGTTTTTTTGTGCTTATTATCCATTTTGAATTGAGTGTGTCATTGATAGTTAACATTTTATTCCATATTATTATTACATCCAAGCTAATCATTGGTTAGAATATCTCTCCATATCCACAAAATACTAACTTAAGTCTGACTCACTTTCTGCATTCAAGTAGACATTCTATTGTCCTTAGTGGTACATTCAATGTAACAGAATTAGCAGCAGTAAAATATATGTATGTGTATTTACATTGATGTAAAGATATAAACAGTAAACTATACCAGCAAATACGTTGCCCAGTATTATGTTACAGTTATTATGTTACAGTTATTAGCCATAACAGCAAATAGTGTACAGCCTTTGCTGAATAGTAAAATAAACCTATCCTTTATTTCCAACTAACTTCTATCAATTATTCCTAGAGGCTTTAGGAAATTATTACTTTCAGAAAACCTTGTAGAACATTCTCCCAATATTCCGAAGTGCAATAAGCCTTTAGAATATTCTGTAACACACCTCTATATAAAAAATACCCTAAATCCTTATTGAGTTGGCTAATTGATTGTTGGATTCATTTGTGTTAGGAAATGTGACAAATGTGACAAATGTACTGAATTTAGTTTCCTTAGATTTAACGCCAAATATTTTATGAAACTTGTCTTGTATTGCAGCAATATAGGAAGGCAAGTTAACATTTCAGGCACCAAGAAATACAATTTTGAATTCCTCGGCAAGAAACATTCAGGACTTGTGGCATGGGCTTCTCCAACATCAGGGTCTTAACTATTTGTGTATTCTGGTCTCCTACACACGGACAGTTACCCAGAATGTAGAAAGCAGAAAGACCATATCTGGAACCCATGTCTGCAGCACTACTCAACCAGATGATGATGATGATGGGGAGGAGGAGGAGGAGGAGGGTGATGAGGGTAAGGGACAATGGGCCTCCCGTGATCCCTTATCAGCGTACCTCAGTGACGCGGACATCGATGACTCTTTCTCCTTCCTGCTTCCTGTACACACGGATCTCTGTGCTGGCTTAAACTGCCACGTCACCTTCTTGGTCGTGGGCGGCTGCTCCACGGTTGTCACAGATTTGGGAATCTCATCCACTGGCTCGGTAGTCACACCACGGACAATCCCCGGTGTTGTTATTACCATGGACGTCGTTGCAACCGTAACCATGCTAACATTGTTGTTGAGGTTGTTGCTGCTGCTGCCGATGCTGCTGTGGTCTTCTTCAAACAGTTCGGACAGTACTTCTGGCTCAGTGACGTCTCCGAACAAGTCCCAGTCAGGCTCGGTGGCAGGGGGGAGTTTGGGACGGGTGGAGCCAGAGGGAGGCCTGCCACTGGTTCCAGGGACTCTGGAGTAAGAGCGATGAGGGTCAGAATCTGAGACGTCCGAGTCCCAGTCGCTGTCCCCTGCGAGGGATCCACAGCCCAGCACCGACATATCCGCGGCACCAGAGCCAGAACTGTCGGAGTCACAGTCCCTGCAGAAAATGTCTATTATTAAACATAAGTGTATTATAAAAAACACAAAATAATTAAAAAAGACAAATGTGTACAAAATTTGAGTTATGTGTTACATTATAATACACATACACATAACTCAGTTTTATGCATGTCCATAATGGCATTGCACTTCAACTTCCTTGGAAGGAGGGGTCCCCCACTCTGCGTTCCTTCTCAAGGTTTCTTCCTTATTAACTTATTAATGAAAGGAATTATTTCTTGCACTTGGGGGGCGGGGGGGGTTAGGTGGTGTCATAAATATATGGCCTTTAAAGCCCTTTGAGACTGTAACAGTGATTAAGGGATATACAAATAAAATGTACTTGACTTAAATCCAGGTAACATTTCAGCATTTCACATTGTTTGATAATACAATAAGACACATTAATCAGGGACGTGGCCCTGGGGTCTTGTACCTTGTACCGTAGGGTGCAGTTCCTTCTGGGCCCAGTAAGAGGCATGCCGGCGCTGCCAGGTAAACAAAGCTATCCGTGCACAAGAAGTCTCCTTCTTCTGGACGCTGGGGTGCCAGATGAGTCCCCATGACGACATCCTTCTGTGGGGGCGAGGGGTCCACGTGGGTTTGTGGGATGCTGGAATTCTTGTTTGAGATGACAGGGGCGCTATCATGGAGGGGTATATCTATGTCTTCTGTGGTGTCGGCCTGGGTGCTGGGGCTCGTAGACACCGCAAGGTAAACAAAGCTATCCGATTGGACAAAGGGGTCCAAGTCGCTGCAATCTAATCCTGAGCTTCTCATTGGTAAATTGGGGTTGAGGAACTGTTTGATTGGTTGTTTGGAGGGGGATGTAGGGAGCGAAAATGAGCAAAACATGTGACCTGATGTCTGAAGGGATATGAGGTCTTTTTCCATCTCTCTTCCATCTTTGTATTCATGCTCACTTCCTCCATCAGCTTCCCCTCCGTCTCCTGCTGTGTGTTTATGTGAAGAGGGATCTAAGAGGGAAGGGTAGCACCAGTCCAGCTCAGCACTCTCCTCCCGCCCCCACCCCTTTACTCCTGCCTCCTCCCCATCTCGGTCAAATGATGTGCTGCTGCTGCCCAAGTCAGAACCACTCATTGGCTGATCGCTGTCAGAGGCCACCTCGTCTTGGCTCTGATTGGACAGGGAGAGGAAGACACCGCTGGAGTCCGACTCTAAGGTTAGGTTTGAGTCCGGAGAACTGTCCTCTTTAGTGGAGCTAGTGGGGGAGAGATGTGATATTCAAGAGGATTGCAACATCACATTTTTCTGTGAACACACAGAAACCAAACACTAAAATCACACTGCTGATTGGCTGTTGCTGCCAATTCAAGTCACTTGACTCTGAGCCAAACAAACAGAAATTCCAATTACCTGTCCCTGGGGATGGCACTGTAAGTGTAAGTGTTTGGCTACTCATAAAAGCTGTATTTTGTCATGTTTTGTCTGTGCCAACAGTGATTGCAATTCTTCAATAATATTGATTCTTGATTGATTTATATGACTGCAGATCAGAATTATTATCTATATTTGACCCATTCATTATCTACATATTATTATTATTTTATTATTTTATTATTAAGTTCTTCTTCTTCTTAAATGTGGGAGGAACCCTTCCTAGGAAACACATGCTGAACATTTAGCTTGTAGAAGTACCTGGTGCCAACGGTAAGAGCCCCAGCAGCTGACTTGGCTGACCAATTGGTGTCAACGTCCGCATTGACCTTGTCTATGATGGCAGGAGCCAGCTCCAGACGGACCTGAGATCTGCTCCCTACTCATATCAAGTAGAGAAGAAGAAGCTGATCAAAGGAAAGAAAGGTATCTCTGCCAAAACGATACATTGTCAAGCACTGATCATTTTAGTGGTCATTTTAGTAATCACCATGCAGTTCTTATGGGAGATATTTTCCAGTACATTCAATGTCTTGCCAATACGAATGTCAGAGTATTGATAAAATCCACGACATTCTCATGCTGACAGCAGCTAGGTGGTGAACTGTATCTATTGTGAAGAGCCTATCAGCTGATTTGTGAGTCATAATGATGCTTGTATCCTGATACTAGCATGTAATGTATTGGCACAGACCTACAGTTCCAACTATTTGTTAAATATTGTAAAATATTTTAGAAGATTAATAAATAAAAGGAATGGTCATACTTTTGATATGAACTGCTCAAGTGTCTTTGTATGATAAATTGTTAAATATAACAAATATGAGATGACTCTCCTCGCCTTGTGTTTTGGATAGGCTTTATAATACTAAAACAATTTCATGTCAGCCCTGGCAACATTATATACATCGCTATTATACCACCACCACCACATCTACTATACCTGTGAGAAGGGCACATTTCTCTCTCTGCGGCCCAGGGTGTGTTTGATACATGTCAGTTCTTTCCTTCTGGGGCTTGGGCAGTATCAACCCATGTGCTTCCATGTGGGGCTGGGACAGGTCCAGATGCTCCAGGTCTGAATCCAGCTCCCTGGCCCTCTTTTCCAGCTCTGTCAGGCTAAGCTCTGAAGCTGCAGACGACGGCGGGTGGGAGCCCCCAAAGCCCGCCGGGGGTCTGAGAAGAGGCCAGCGCTGCAAGGAACCAGAAATGGAGCCGGTGTCGCCTTCGTCCACCGCCCCCCCTGCTCCTCTACGTCCAGCCCAACTGTCCTCCCATATGGTGTTGACCATCTCCAGCATGACATCCCAGCTCTCCACCTCCCCAGACCCCTCGCTGACGTCTCTTCCTTCCATCCATTCGCCTTCTAAATCTATTCGGACTTCTGTTTTAACCCCCATCTCTTCCTCTCTTGGTTTGGGCTGCTCTTGTGAAGGCACCACTTTGCTTGTCCTTTCGTCTACCTTGATATCTGAATCTTTCACGATTCCCTCCTGATTCACACTTTCTTGGATTTCTATGTGTGCAGCTCCTCTTGATTCTACCTGTTTTGTTATGACATCCTCTACTTTGCCATCCACCCCATAACACTCCTCAGATTTATTTGTCTCACACTGTCCTGACCTATCTCCCTGACAAGCACCCATCATCTCTTTAGTCTTTAGTTCAACATACCCTGTAGGATTCACCTTCCTATCCTCCTTCTGTGTTGTTGAATTGTCTCGTTTCTCATTATTTGTGATTTGTATCCTGAGATCATTGTGCTCTTTGGTGGCCCTCCACTGCTCCAGGTTTTGTTCCTTCAGTGAGGCTCTGCTCACTACACTGGCGCATAGACCCAGCTCTAGATGGGAGGGTTCTCTTAAAGAGCACCGTCCCACCGCACCCAGCAGGGCTTGGTTTGTCAAAGGCTTCTCAGAATGATGAGCTAACCGTGGTGGGAGGTGGTATGGGAACCTCTTCTCCAGTGCAGAGAGAACAGACGGGAGTGGTGGGAGGATGGGTAGGTTGTGCAGTGCGCCTCCTTGTCGAACGGTTCTCTTCCTGACGATGAATCTTCTGGGCCAGGTGGATTCCATGCCATCCGGGGGTGCTGTCGGATCCTGCTCTCCCAACCCACTACCTAGTTTGGGGCTGACGAGTCCTGGGCGGAGGCCAGTAGCTGTACCAGGACGAGTTCTACTGTTGGGTTTGGAGACAGACAACTTCTGGCCTCCAAACTCTGGTTCCGGAGCACTCAATCCAATTTTGCCCACATCAACATTTCTATCAATTTTATCACAGGGCAAAGAATCTGGATTACCCCCATCACATGCATGGGTCTCCCTTTCATCCATATGCCATGCACTATTGAGGTCTGCATTAGTTTTTTCAGTGTTACTGCCAGATATCACATCGTGGCCTGACTGGGGACGATGCTCAGTCTTTGATGTAGTCTCCACCTTAGATTCTGTGATAGCTTCAGATTTGACACTGGCTGTTTCATGGGCTGCACATACGTCTTCATCTACCAACCCATCAGTGTGTAGCTGTGTATCTGCCTGCTTAGTTCTTTGTATATCTACAATCCCAGATTCAACCCCTCTATGAGTCCTTGCATCAGATTGTATTCCTATGTCTCTAATCATTTCAGGATCCACCCTGTTTTCAACTTTTTCCACAGCAGAGGTTCTAGCTTCAGCACCAGGTACACATTTAGCCTTAGCTACTTCTGTTCTGTTCCCAGCCGTAGACCGGGCTCTGTGTTTTTCCTTATGTGCAGTTGAATTCTCTGTCTTAATCCCAGATAACTTTATGCTTTCAGATAAACTTCTTTCTGGACCTGTTTTCCCCTGGGATTCCATTCTTGCTTTGGTGTTTTCTATTCCATCGTCAACCCTATGCCTTTTACTCCAAGATTCATTACTGTTCTCAAATTGTGTTTCAGGCGTGAACTGTGTCTCTACCATACTTCCGGGACGACTTTCACACCCTAACCAGGGCCTTACCCCACCTCCACTGCTAGATAATCGCATGCTCACACTCATTGCTTCTGGTCCAACTTTAGATCCAGCTCGGTTCCGTCCCACCGCACCAGTTCCCATCCTGGGTGCAGCGTTAGGTGATGGGGAAATGGACGGCTTGGGGGGCAGCAGCGGTGTGGTGTCGTGGACCTGGTCAGATTCTAGAAACACTGAGTCCCGGTCGGAACACAGTGGAGCTGGTCGGCCGTAGCCAAAAGTCCCAAAACTGCTTACAGAAGTGTCCCTCCTCTCCCGCTCTCTTGCCCTCTCCCTTTCCAGCCTCCCCCTCTCTCTTTCCTTCTCCCATTCCCTCTCAGCCCATCCCCTCTCCATCTCCCGCTCCCTCTCTCGCTCCCACTCCCTCTCTCGCTCTCTGTCTGCCCGGCCCGCCCAGGCTCGGTCCCTCATATCCTCTTGGAGGTCACGAGCTGAGAGTTGGACCAGTGGGGCTCGGTAGGGAGACCGGCTCGCTTCATGAGTCGGGGACAGCCTGAGGCTCTGGGTCTGAGAGTACAGCCTCGGCTGGGTGACATGGGGAGGTGAACAGCGCAAGCTCTGTGTCTGAGCGGGCCGAGGTTTGGCAGGGGAGAAAAAGTGGGGAGTGTGGTAGCCTGAAGAGTGAGGGGAACCAGAGAAGGGGGAGATGAGAGGGGAAGTGAGCGAAGCATTTCCTACGGGAGGGTAGGCCCCGGGGTTCAGATATCCACCGCCCCTCTCCAACATGTCCTCCGTAGAAAGTTCTAGGCAGTCCAAGTGAGTCGAGGGCGTTATGACCTTCCATGAGTGCCGGCCATCCCTGTTCTTTCCACTGTTTCCATGGTGATGATGAGGATGATGATGATGCTGTTGCTGCTGCTGCTGTAGTGGCTGTAGTGGCTGTTGTTGCTGTTGTTGCTGTTGTTGCTGTTGTTGCTGTTGTTGCTGTTGTTGCTGATGGTGGTGGTGCTTTTTGGATGATGATGAGGAGATGCCCGGAGCTGAGAAAGTAGAGATGGAGGGAGAGGCAGAACGCTTGAAGCGTCCTGGAGAGTGGCAGTGGATCCCGTCTGCCTCCTGGACGCCGAGCTTCAAGGAGTCATAAATGGCCCTCTCATCCAGGCGCCGCACAAACGAGGGATTGGGGGTGAGCGAGCGTGGCTGCTGATCAAACATGTCCCCCGGGGACCTGCTGGCTCGGAGGGAGCTGCTGGAGGAGTAGTTGAAGGCTCCCTCTACTCCTGCTCCACCCTCTCTCATGGAACCTCCCATGTGGTGGTGGTGGTGGTGGTGGTGCTGGCTGTCTATCTGCTGGTTAAGACACATGGTGTCGTAGATGGATCGCTGAGGGACATAGCCGTCTCCATAGCCCCCCTCCACGATGCTCCCGCCTCCACCTCTCACCCCACCCCCCTCGCCTACTCCATGTTTCGCTCTGCAGCAGGAGTTTTTTTGGAAGCATCCAGGGCGGCTCAGAGGTTTGCCCATGATAGGCCGGAGGGGTGGGCGATGTGAGGGGCAAGCAGGTGCAGAATTAAAGAGTGGAATTTTTGAAGCGTAAATTGACTAGCCAGAATTCTGAGTTATTAGAGTTTCCACTCCATTTGATTCATTATAATGGGAAATCAGGATGTCAAATGTTACATTTATGGACATGCATTTTCCTGTCAAAACTATTGTCAGCCTTTCTAATCCTACTTTCTAACTATCGTAATAATTTATGTAATTTATGTTGAGGGCAAATTATGAAGTCAGGTCTATTGTAAAAAAAATACCCTGTTTAGTCCAAAGCAAAATGCACAATCCAAAATGTTCATCAAAAAAGATTTCTTACTTATTGGAACAAGTCCATCCGTATAGATCAACGAGTATACACCAACATTTCCTACGAGAGGTTTTATCCAGCCTCTTTCTTTCGATAGATTTGGATGGATTTTGATTGTTGATTGTCGATTTTCAAACTGTTCGTCCTGAGCCAACAAAGACTTTGATCATCCACCTGCCACAAGGCGGCTAGCCAAGCGCAGACTGTCAGAATGACAAGGATAAGAATGCAGAAGGGTTTGATTGATGACTGAAGGTTCTGCGTTTCTGTGTGTATGTTTGTCTGGCTGTAAAACAAAGGAAAGAATAACATGGTAAAAGCCAAAAATAAACTTTACAAAGAGCTTAAATCTAAATACTATATCATAGGTTATTAGCTTATATTCCCATATTCCGACACCAATGCAATCTATTCTTCATTGAAGAGAATTTAACAAAAGCACAGCATGTTTTATGTATTTATAACTGCACAACAGTTAGAACTTCAGCACCTCGATGAAATGGTGGTATGAAGATGTAAGCAAGATATGCTATCCAATAAGAGCATACATTCTCAAGATTGTATTTGAGACAAATTCCTTCTACTGTGTGGAGCGGAGCACAGAGGCGACTGCAGTACTAATAACAAAACACTATACACAAAATTCTAATTCATATGGATGAGTGAGAGATACTTTACCTTCAAATGAGTTGACTGTACCTGGTGCCACTGGACGAGGAGTATTACTCCCTTTTTGTCCGCCTCAGACAAGTATGTCTTTCTACGAGTCTTCAGTTCGCCCACAAGCCACTGCATCCTCTCTCTCTCTCTCACTCTCTCACTCTCACTCTCTCATCCTCACAATGTTCTCTGTTTTGTCGTTTTCAACCCTGTCAATGCAGTCATTCTCTCCATATCCTCATCAATATGAATACGCCACATTTCCCATCGACAAAGGCATGGCCAACAAACCAGTAAACCAGTCCATCAGAAAGCCGGTGGCTATCCAAGTTAAAGTCTCCAGCCCCCGGTGGCAGTAATGCGTCGGCAATCCTCGCAAATACCAACTGACGCTGTGGTTGTTTTGCTTCCCTCTGTCTCTCTGCCTGTGCTGATTCTGTCTTCATGTGCCTCTCCTCCCTCGCTCTCCATCCTCTCCCTCTCTCTCCCACTCCCCCCCCCCTCTCTCTAGCTCAGTTCTCTGCTCTGAATCATGCCTTCTGTTGTGGGGGTTTTTTCAAGCATTTTCTCTCTGCCAACCTACACACACACACACACACTATCGTCAATTTAGCAGCTCATTCTCTTTGTATCACATTATCTCTCTTCATATTCCCCTTGGTAAGAACATGGCTGCCCTGTGTCACACTGAAACTTCCTGATTACTTCCAGCTGTTTCCCATTCTTTTCTTCTTTTCGATCTATCTATCTATATATCCATTAATCTACCCCCCCTCTCTCTCTCTCTCTCTCTCTCTCTCTCTCTCGCGCTCTCTCTCTCTATCTATACTTCTCCCACCTCCCACCAAATATTTATCTATCTTCTTTAATTGCAATTTCAATCTCTCTCTCTCTCTCTCTCTCTCTCTCTCTCTCTCTCTCTCTCTCTCTCTCTCTCTCGCTCTCTCTCTATCTATCTATACTTCTCCCACCTCCCACCAAATATCTATCCATCTAGTGATCTATCTATTTATTTGTCTTCTCTCTCTATCTATCTATCTATCGATCTATCTACTTTATCTAGCTATCCATCCACCCCCTTTCCACTCTCTCACTTTCTCTCTCCCACTTTCTTTCAGTCTATCTATCAATCCATCCATCCATTTTCTCTCACTCTCTCTATCTAAATATCTATAAATCTATCCATCCACCCACATCTCTCTTGCTCTATCTATCTAAATATCTATAAATCTATCTATCCATCCATCCATTTCTCTCTCTTGCTCTCTATCTAAATATCTGTCAATGTATCTATCCATCCATATCTCTCTCTCTCTCTCTCTCTCTCTTTCTCTCGTATCTAATCATCCATCCATCTATCCATTCCTCTCCATCTATTCATTTATCCAAAATCTCTCAATCCCACGCACTTGGTTCGGTCTCTCTCTCTCTCTCTCTCTCTCTCTCTTGTAGCCCTCTCAGCATGCCCTCTCCCTCCCACCCATCACCTCCACACAGGGAAACACAAGCTCGTGATGAGTTGCCTCAGTGTTAGCATTACACTCCAGTGTGGAGGCGGGAAAGAGGGAGAGTGAGAAGGAGGAGAGAGTGAGGGAGGGAGGTATGCCACTATGAAAGGAAATGTGCGAGAGATTTCATCACCGCACCGACAGATTAGCATAACGCCTGTGCACACACATGCACTTGTGTGCATATCTACTGTAAAGTATGGTTTTATACCTGTGGACGGGCATAGCAGGTTAACTCTCCTGCACTCATCTACACATCCAGATTGGCATTGAGCTACACAAACATAAATGTATACATATGAAATCATGCTTGTTGCCATATTCATGCTTGTTACACCAATCTGAAGGAGACTGATTGGACATTCACAACCGTTCATACCATTATCATACCGTTATGTTAATCATATTATTATTATCATATGCCTTTGTAATGAATTAAGTCGATGAGATAAGATACGTATTGTCATGTAGGCTATGTATCATCTGTGAAAGCTTGCAAACACTTATTTGAGCCAAATAGAAAAAATAAGTGATATAGGCCGAAATCCTCAAGTAGGTGGTAAGGCTAGCAAATGGGCAGAATGATGGTCTTAGTTTGGCTCAGAATGTTTAGTTAAAAAAAAAAGGTTTAACATTAATTATTATTACTGAAGAAAGAACTGCTGTATCTGCCTATGGAACAATCTGTACTGTTCAATTTGTGTAATTAATTACAATGGGTGATCTGGACAAAGTAAAGCGAGCTCAGTGCGTACAGACTAGCTATGCCATAGGTCTCTAGGCACGTCCCTCGCATGGATGTAGGCTACAGTAGGCTACATGGCAAACTTCGTTTTGTTGATTGTGGATTTATTTCTGATAGACTAGTGGAGGAGGTTTGCAAATATGTTCACTTTTTACTTTTGGTAGAATAAGCTCAGAGTCAAATCAATCACGGACCATAGATTGTATAATATAGTCCCTATACACAGTAGTGTATCTAATAACATTAATGATGGGTCCGTTGGATTTAGGTCTGGCAGTGCATCAGTAGAGACACAACTAGTCCAGGAAATATAGACCATGGTATAGACCCACCTAATATTAAAATGGCAGGATCGGTGAGTTACTTTACCCTGCTAATACAGGAACAAGAAGTTACCCTGCTACTACAACTTAACCCTGCGGGTATTTTAACAGTGGCTCCCTCTAGTGGCGCATGTGTATTTGACACTAAATAAAGGAACAAGCGTGACTATTTCATGGCTCACCACCTCCACCGGAAGACATGATGAGGGTGTTAAAACAAGTGGACGCTCTGCTCTACACAGGAAGCAGCTGTGCGATTAGGCGTCACATCCATGGTCATGTGAATATTGAAATGTTTGGTGTTTGACGTTTGTGAGGGGGGCGGTCGCCTCATATGTTATTAAATAAAAAGCTAGACAAAGCAGAGAGTGCAGGGTCAAAGGGCTGTGTTGAGGGGAGAAGGGGCTGGGGGTGAAAATACATGAAGACTTTAGTAGTTTTAGAGCATCTGGAAAGCTGCTGGGCTGGGGGTGGGGGCTGGGAATGAGTCTGGGGCAGGGAGGGAGGGGGGGCTGGAGGAGTGCTGGGGTCTACCACTGCTGTTAGTTGACCCCAATATAATATGCAAATGTGAAACCAGATTGGTGTGATAGTGTGACAGAAAATATTTCTCAGAGAAGGAAGTCCTTTTTTTCTTTCTTTTTAAAAAGATGTACAGAGAGAAATAGTAGAGGGGTTTTGACCAAATGGCTCAGCCTCTTCCTGCCTGAGCCTCAGCTCAGGAAGTTGAGACACAGAGAGAGAGAGAGAGAGAGAGAGAGAGAGAGAGAGAGAGAGAGAGAGAGAGAGAGAGAGAGAGAGAGAGAGAGGCTGACACAGACAGACAGAGGAACATTCTTTCCACACAGTCGTTTCTATATTTTTTCAGTTCAGCAGAAAAGGAGGCAGGGCTGACAGGACAGGGGGCGGGGATTCTAATGGGGTAGAGAGACAGCGAGAATAAGTATAGAAGGAAAGAAGAGAAAGAAGAAACCAGGGCGATTGGAGGAGAGCAACTCTGGAAATCTTGGAGGTCTAACATGGAAGGCTGCAGCGCTTTCCCCCAGGAAATAAGGTAGGGTTCACTTTCTTAAGTTCACTCCACTTTTATTGCAGTGGAGTTCTTGGGGGGATGGGGTATGGCTGTCTTTAGGGGGTGTGTTTATGTGTGTTTAGAGTGGGGGGGGGGGGGGGGGTAAGCAAGAAAAGATGTGATGAGAAGACTCACTTGTAATGTAGGTCAATGACCAGCATTTCTTTGCTTTGCTGATGTAAATGGGAAGGTTCCCACTCCACTGCCATTCCACAAGTTCAGCCGAGTAGCAGCAGTTTTGGACGTTGGTATTCCAGTGTTCTTCACTGGCTTTACCACGCCTCTTTTTAAAACGATATCCAATGGCTGGATGGATGGATGGATGGGGAATGTAGTCTTCATCACAGGGAACTAAACTTTAAGCCATAACTCGAGAGGTTTTCTAACAATCAGCTGTAATGTCTGACTGCAAACATGTCATTTAAACGTGAGAAATGCAGTGAATAACGGAACTTTGAGTGATTTTTTTTATATTATCTCCTCTTCTTAACTCATTGCCATTATCATGTATTGTCCCATGGTTCTGATCACATCCTAGATGGTGTGGAGGGAGGGATCTCTTCTAGGGTCTTTTCTAGGTTATGTCTGTCTGTAAAGGCCCTTGAAACTCCCATTCCACGTGTGCTACCAGGGGAGAAAGAACTTTGGAACTCTGCTATGCGCCATTCAAGGGAGGTTACAAGGCTGCCTCTTCCCCTTTTCAACAAGTCGGACCATGCCGCCGTTTTCCTTCTGCCAGAGTATAAACAAAGGATAGTAAGGGAGGCGTTAGTGATGAGGGAAATAAAGCGGTGGTCCGACTAAATTGATGCCGATATTCACCATGAGCGACTTTGACTGGGATCCAGTTCCAGTGACGTCAGCAAGTTTACGGACGTGGTGACGAGCTTCATATGAATGCTAGCGGACACCATCGTCCCCAAGGTTAAAGTGAGATCAAAAACCGTGGGTCGATGGATCCATCCGCGCCACCCTGAACACCCGTACTGCTGCCTACAACTCCGGCCTCGTATCCGACCACATGGACGCATACAAAGCAGCATCCTATGGACTCCGGCGAGTGATGAAGGACGCAAAGAGGAGGTACAGAGGTTTCCGGGCACGTCCGACTGGGAGACAGAGTGGAGACGCTGATGGAGCAGCGCAACAGCAGATGCCTATGGCAGGGGCGACGGACTATCGCAGATTGCCAAAGCAGAACACCCTCTACTGTGAATGCCGATGCATCCCTAGCGGACGATCTGAACTCATTCTATGCGCGATTGGAGGCTAGCAACAACAATGCTAGCGGGACCATAACGGAAGTGAGTCTATCTCACTCTATCTGTGACCGACAGGGGGGTAAAAAGTACCCAGAAATTATACTTAAGTGAAAGTATGGGTACCGTCTCAAAATCTTACTCAAGTAAAAGTCAGAGTATCTGGCTAAAAACACACTTGAGTAAAAGTAAAAAAGTTTCTACTTTTAAATGTACTTAAGTACTAAAAAGTAAAAGTAAAAATTTTTTTATTGCAAGGGATAAACCAGGGGTCTCAAACTCATTCCATCGTGGGCCATGTTTTCATTTTAACTACACATTGCACCAGGTGAGTTAGTTGAAGAGCCAATGAGTGAAATCATCAGCTGGTGTTTAGGCAAGGCTGGAATGAAACCAAGCAATACACTCGGCCCACAATGGAATGTGTTGTGCGATAGACAATGCTGAAATTAAAGAACAGAGGACACTTTTTTGCATTAAAATGATTTAGTGCACTTCTCTATCGAATTTTGAAAAAACATGCCAAGGTAAACTAACATGGACGGCATTCACATCACAGCATCCAGTTGTAAAGTTGGCCAAACTACAGCCTTGGAAAAAATTAAGGGTTTAGTTCTTTTTTTTATTTTTATACGTGGGTTCGACATTGCACATCCTAAGGTTGTCTACTGTCTATTCTTCTGATAGCAGGTGTTGAATCAAAGATCTCCGCTTTCTAGTCTTGCACAAGGACCAATCAGCATGGGTGTGGGCGGGTTCATTTTCCATTGATGGGGATTTGATTGGCTGTTTTTAAATAAAGTGCGGCCGCAGGATTAATAACGTTAACGTTCGGCCAGAGAAACAAATATACTAATTAAAATTGTTGGACCTGCGAGATTTGTACTTTGTACTTTGTAGGTCTGCATTTTAAATGTAAGGAGTAAAAAGTATGTTTTTTTTCTCTGAAATGTAATTGAGTATAAGTACAAGTATGCAAACCTAATAATACTCGAGTAAAGTACAAATCCCCCAAAACAGTACTTAAGTATTGTAACGAAGTACTATTACTCAAGTACTTTACACCCCTGGTGACCGAGCATGATGTGAGGAGGGCTCTGATGAGGGTGAACACCAGAAAAACTACAGGCCCTGACGGCATATCTGGACAAGTACTGAAGACCTGTGCTAACCAGCTAGCTCCAGTGTTCATCACAATATTCAACCACTCCCCCTGGTCCGTGGTCCCAGCCTGCTTCAAGTGGTCCACTATTGTCCCTGTGCCCAAGACTGCTTCTCCAGCATGCTGGAATGACTACCGACAGGTGGACCTCGGTTTGTGTTGATGTTTTCAGAGGCTGATCAAGGACTACTTCTACCTCCCTCCATGGACCCGCAGCAGTTCCCCTACCAGCCAAACAGATCCACATATACATATATGGCACCAGTCTGACTGCTTCAGCTACTCACCTTGAGAGGGATGTGTTGAAGAGGGGCACACCCAGTCCTGGCAAGACGACGGGGGCCAACGCCCTAGCAACCGATTCTAGGTCCCACACCTCACCGGCAGACCACCCTACTGACTTGTGGCCAGCCAAAGCTGGCTCACCACCGACAGCCGACGACGATCAGGAAGCGGAGTTGCAGCTCCTTCAGCAGGTACAGGGGGATTGGGTTGCACCCAAGGCTGTCCGCATGAAGGTTGACAGGCCGCCTCCATTGAGTAGCCGCCTCCAGACTCTGACACCTGAGTTCAATAGTACCACACTGCTGATCCGCATAGGATGGCTGCACCACAGCCCCCATTGTGAGCCTCTAGCAATTCCTCCTGCGGTGCTCAACCAGCAGAAACCCATCATCCAGTGGCACAGGTCATCCAGCTCCTGCCATCCCAAACTACAGGCTGTGTTCCATCTGATAATGGAAGGAGACGTGTAGTGTGTGTCACTGTGTCCATATATGGAACCTATATTAACTATAGTGTTTAATAGTGTAGCTATTAAGCGTCCTATGTATTATTATTATTACTATAGCCTCCCCCCCAAAGAATCGTCACCTTATCGCGGTGGGGGCGGGTTTGGGTGCCCCAGTGACCCTCGGAGCTGTGTTGTCTGGGGCAATAGCCCCTGGTAGGGTCTCCCAAGGCAAAGTGGTCCCAGGAGAGGGACCAGACTAAGAGCGATTCAAAGAGCCCATTATGAAAAGGCTTCCTAAAAACTCCTGTCACCTCACCCGAACAAGGGAAACCGGGGCCCCCTTCTGGAGCCAGACCAGGGAGGGGAGCTTGTTGGTGAGTGTCTGGCGGCCGGGCCTGGATCCACAGGGCCCGGCCGGGCCAAGCTCAAAAAGACGACATGGAGTCGCCTCCCTGTGGGCTCACCACCTGCAGGGAGAGTCATTGGGGTCGGGTGCATTGTAAACCGGGCGGTTAGCAAAGGCGGCGTCCTGGGCGTGCGGATCCCCAACATCACCGACTAGTTCTAGGAATGTGGAATGTCACCTCGCTGGCGGGGAAGGAGCTGGAGCTGGTGCGGGACGTGGAGTGGTACCAACTAGATATGGTTGGGCTCACCTCCATGCACAACACCGGTTCTGTAACCAAACTCCTGGAGAGGGGCTGGACTCTCTCCTTTTCTGGAGTTGCCCATAGTGTGAGGCGTCAGGCGGGTGTGGGGATACTCACAGGTTGGAGTTCTCCCTGGTGAAGAGCAGTTCAGAGTATCCGGCCTTCTTGGAGTCCTTGGGTGACATCCTGGAAAGGGTTCCATCCGGGGACTTTATAGTTCTACTGGGGGACTTCAATGTGCACGTGGGCAATGTCGCGTGGAGGTCAGGGACAGTACCTGTGGAATGACAGACCGGAATGGTGGTCCCCATTTTCAAAAAAAGGGGACCGGAGTGTGTGCTCCAATTATCGGGGTATCACACTGCTCAGCCTCCCCGGGAAAGTTTATTCCAGGGTGGTGGAAAGGAGGCTCCTGCCGATTGTCGAACCTCAGCTTCAGGAGGAACAATGTGGATTTCGTCCTGGCCGTGGAACAGTGGACCAGCTCAAACAAGAAGGCTTATGACGGTGTCCCCCAGGGAATCCTATGGGGGTATGGGGTACCGGGGCCGTTGGTACGTGCCATTCGGTTCTTGTACAAACAAAGTGAGAGCTCTGTCCGTATTCTCAGCACAAATCAAGCACTTTCTATTGACTCCACCAAGGTTGTCTGTTTGTGAATTTCATGGACAGAATCTCAAGGCGTAGCCGACGTGAGGAGAGTGTCCGGTTTGTGGACCTCAGAATTGCATTCATGCTCTTTGAAGACGATGTGGTTCTATTGGCTACATCAGACCGTGACCTCCAGCATGCACTGGGGAGTTCAAGTATCTCGGGGTCTTGTTCATGAGTGAGGGCAAAATGGAGCGGGAGATGGACAGACGGATTGGTGCAGCGTCTGCAGTAATGCGGGCGCTGTACCGGTCCGTTGTGGTGAACAGGGAGCTGAGCCGGAAGGCGACGCTCTCGATTTACAGGTCCATCTATGTTCCAACCCTCACCTATGGTCACAAGCTTTGGGTAGTGACCGAAACAATGAGATTGCGGATACAATCGGACGAAATGTGTTTCCTCCGCAGGGTGGCTGGGCTCAGCCTTAGAGATAGGGTGAGGAGCTCAGACATCCAGAGGGGGCTCAGAGTCAGCTGAGGTGGTTCGGGCATCTGATTAGGATGCCCCCCGGGCGCCTCCCCTTAGAGGTTTTCTGGGTACATCCGACTGGGAGGAGACCCCGTGGCAGACCCAGAACCCACTGGAGGGATTATTTATCTCATCTGGCCTGGGAACGCCTCGGGATGTCCCAGAAGGGACTAGAGTGTTGCTGGGGAGAAGAAAGCCTGGGGGGCCCTGCATAGCTGTCTGCCACCGCGACCCGGCCCCAGATAAGCAGAAGAGAATGGATGGATGGATTAACTACAGACTAAAGCGCTCATTGGAGTGAACCTCAAAAAAGAACTTGAGACTTAATCTGCTAGAACATAGATCTTCTTTTGTTCCTGCAGGTATGCGACACCAACATAGCTGACACATGTAGGCCTTTAAGTTGTACTGTGGGAGAGTTGCAGCCGCTAACTCGTATGAAAGATGACCAGCAGTGTGGACAGTCACATCTCAGCTAGGATTACCAAAAGAATGAAAAGCAAAATGACAATATAATGCAGTATAATGTACCACCACACCACCACATTTCCCCCATGTACAAAAAGGTCTGTAAACTTAGTTTACAGACCTTTTTGGGAACTTTGTGTGCATGAGTCTATGGTGACTTTTAATTTCTGATATGTTTCTATGCTTTTTCCACACAGCCAGACAAGCCTGCTGGAAGAAGATCAACGCGTCTCCTCCACCTCTCTCTCTCCAACCGGCGATGGTCCACCTCCTCCACCTGCTCCCACCCCTCCCTCCACTTCCGTCTCTGCTCCTCCTCCTCCTCTCCCAGTCCTCCCTCCCCTCTCCTCGTCTCCACCTTCTCACCCTCCCCTCCCCTCCCTGCTTCCCCCCCGGCCGCTTCACCCCAGGCCACTGCGACCCAAACCTCGGCCTCCGCCCGCCCCCGCCCCAAAGCCAACTCAGCCGGCCCCTCCACCTCCTCCTCAGCCTCTACCCTCCACCTGTCCTCCTCTGTCACTGTCCACCCCACCCGGGCGATCCCCGGACCCTCAGCCCCAGTCCTCGTGTGGCGATGACAACAGCCTCCCCCCTCCCCTCTCACCTCCCCTCTCCCCTCCCCTCCCCCTCCCCTCTCCACTCCCCTCTTCCCTCTCATCACACCGCTTGTCCCCGTCCCCCTGTCCCCCTCTGCCCCTCCACCAACACTCTCCCCTTCCTCCTCCGTTACCTGCTCCGTCCTCGGGTCTCCTCCTCCGGCTCTCCTGTCCTCTTGGACCCTCTCTCCTTCCCTGGGTTCCCCCTCTTCTCCTCCTCCTCCTCTCTCGCCTCCCGTCTCCTCCTCTTCCGTCTCCCTTCTGCTGTCAGCGGCAGAAGAGGAGGAGCCTGTGAGTTTCAGCCAGAGGCTGCTGCAGAGCGCCTCCGTGTGGCAAGTCAGCCGACTGGATCCGGAGTGGGTCGCCAGATCCCTGGATAGAGAACCAGCAGGGGTGAGACACGGGCCGGAAAACATACACACAGTAGTGCAGGAGGGGTGAGACACGGGCCGGAAAACATACACACAGTAGTGCAGGGAGGGGTGAGACACGGGCCGGAAAACATACACACAGTAGTGCAGGGAGGGGTGAGACACGGGCCGGAAAACATACACACAGTAGTGCAGGGAGGGGTGAGACACGGGGCTACTGCTGGTAGATTAAAACACAAAGTAGTGCACAGCAGTGAACGTCATCGTCTTGGTTTTCACTTCACGTTTGTTTTGACATCTGTATACCTGGTCAGCATATTCCCCCCCCCCCCCCCCCCCCCAACACAAACATGCACACGCATACACACACACATAGACACACACACACACACACACACACACACACACACACACACACACACACACACACACACACACACACACACACACATGTATCGTCATTCGTCATCAGGATGCATGCATCCAGATGTCTAAATAACCTACCCCAGAATGTTCATGTGAGTGGTTGTTTTGTATGGTGATGTGAGAGCATTGACAACCCTGTACTGCGCAGGTGTTCCTGGTTCAGTGGCGAGAGGACCAGGTAACTATGTTGTCAGTTCGCCTGCCCGATGGACCAGGGCTGCCGGCCATGCATAATATACCAGTCAAGGAGTACAAAAAATGTAAGCTCAAGTCATATGACAACCAACATGCAACCATAGTTCAGTTGTACCACTGTAAAAAATATATCTAGGATCTAATGGTATTGTACAATATAGGAATATGATAGACACAATACTGTATATAACATGTGAATATGATAGATCTATCGACAGACAGATTCAATGTCTTTTGCTCAGTTCTGCACCTTGAGGGATCCTGTCTGGGTTTTGACGACATCTTCAAGCTAATTTCCTTCTACTGTTTCAGCAGGTATTAGGACGCACACATACACACACACACACACACACACACACACACACACACACACACACACACACACACACACACACACACACACACACACACACACACACACACACAGACATGCCACACACACAGACACACACACACCACACACACACACACACTGCACACATTTGCATACGTTTCACCGGACAAAACATTTGGCAAAGATTGATAACGGATGTTGTTGCATGGATGTTGTTGGTGATGAAATATAGGGACGTCTTACCGGTCACTCTGAGGTTACCCAAGGTCATCACCATGGCAACAAAAGAGGAACTCTCAGTCATCTCTGCCAAGGCAAAAGGTATAAATCTTTATATTCAGCATCATGTCGTTTTCAAATGTAGCCCGTCGCAAGACTACGATGCCTTTTATCGTCATATTATATTGTCCACAAGACACAATAGCTGGGGGAGCCCAAACCGTCCTTCATGAGCAGTAGGTACCGCTGTTGCTCATGTGTCATAAAAGCCACCGTGTCCTACTTACATACTCACTGCACCATACTTGTGGTTTTACTGCCATCTAGAGGTAGAAGCATGCCGAATTGATCTTGGCACTGCTGTAACCTGTAAGAACCCAAATCTTTTTTTGTATTAAATGTAGCCTCACCAAACTAAACCATTTCTCATTATAAAGCCCACTCACGTTTAGACAGAAAAGGTTTTTGCTCATGAAATATATAACTCTAATGAGCACACATCTATATGTAACCAAATGATACAGCACTATACAATAATAACAATAAGAGAAAATAGTGACTTGAAATGATCAAGTTAAGATTTCACTTTCTCTCGTTCTTGTTCCGTCTCAGAATTCTGGACAGAGTCTCCAAGTCACCCAGCACATGATGGTGAGGAGGAACCCAAGAGTCCACCTGGCCCGGTCCGTTTCTGTCATGTGGTCCCAGACATCCTGGAGGAGGAGTGTGTCAAACCCCTCCACAGCACCCCTGCTCATGCACCCGACATGAGTCCCGTCTCCAGCCCTGTCCCTGATGTTCCACCACCACCACAGGAAGCTACCTCCCCCCTCTCCCGTCGACACACCGTCCACAACGGGGACAGCGGCCAAAAACCAGTAGACTCGGTCCATAGCAACAAGGTGCTGCCCAAGTTCAAACGGCCCCCGCCACGCCCACCCAGCCTGGGGTCGGCTGGCCCACCTGTTGCGGAAGAGGAGGCGCAGAAAGACCAGGCGAGGGGAGAAGACCAGAAGGGGAGGGTGGGGGGAGGGCCCAAAGCTGCCAGGAAGTTGGCGCCCCCGCTGTCTATTCCTCCCTCCAGGCCTCCTGTCCCGGCACAGTCCAGACCCCCGCCCCGCCTCCCCCCAGCGCCACTGCGACGCACCTCCTCCAGGGGCAGCACACAGGGCCCCGGGGGGAGGGGCGACCCCGGTGTCAAGGGGGAGGAGGCAGAGGGGGTGAGGGACAACAAAGGAGCGCCAAGTTGCCCCGCGGTCGGGGACTTGCTTCAGCTGGATGCTCCTGCTCACAGCAGCCATGAAGGACAGAAGACAGATGAGGCAGGAGAGAGGACAGAAGATGGGAAGGAGAGAGAGGAGGATGAGGGTGAGAAAAAGCGGAGCACCACCTCTCCACCAACCCCCTCCAAGTTGTCGACCAAGAGGCCCTCTCGGCCGGTCCCGCCACCGCGGAGGAAGCCGGCCCCCAAGGCGCCTGAACCAGAAGGAGGAGGGGGATCCACCACCAATCAGAGCACAGGAATCCGCCCGGCACCCGCCTTGACGGTGCGGAGGCCCGACGTGTCCCTGTACTCGCCACAGGGAGGCGGTGCAGTGGGAGCCGACCCCGACTCCTGCTCTACCAGCAGCTCAGAGGAAGAGATCGGGGAGGGCGGCCAAGAGCAAGAGCAAAACCACAGGTAGATCTTAAAGGGGCCACCAGCCAGGAGAAAACTATGTTGAAACGTTGCTGAGTTATGTGCATGAGATGCAAAACTCAATAGCAGAGAAATGTAAGGAGGGAGGGAGCAGAGGGAGCCTGCATTATAAGGGTTGTTTAGTTTGAAAGTCTTGGTCTCTCTCTCGCTCTCGCTCTCTCTCTCTGGGATTGTCCCTATGGCAGCATTAACGTACTCATCCCCTCTGTGAGGTCCGAGGTCCCGAGCAAGGCTGTGGTGAAGCGGACCCCCACCACGGTGATGCTGGGCCGCGCCCGGACGCGCCTCTCCTCTGTGATCACAGGGCTCATCAGCCATGAGCGGCGGCTCACGCAGCGCATCGTGGAGATGGCCAGGGACCCACTCAGTTATTTTGGCAACCTGGTGAGAAGCTTTTAAATGTTTTGAAACATTCAGATGGACGGTGAGTCCACTGGTGGATGTCACAGAGAAGGGTAACAACTTGGATTTCAGTGTCATTGTAATGACCTGATTAATACTGTCTGTATTTTCTTCCACTGATATGGCATGTATTGACACACACCACTAGCAATGAAAACAGAAGAGACTGCAGGCTGATATGAGGCTAAATATAATATATTAAATGAACTCAGTGGGTGGCAAATGGGTTCTGGAAGCCCTCTTTGCACATGGCTTTTGATGAATGAAAATTATATCTAGTGGATAATTATTATTTGTAAATGATTTATAATTCCTGATTTACTAATTATATGTCAATGATTTATATGTCATATACATTTAGTTCCATCCTTTAGGTCAGTGGTTCTCAAACTATTTTTACTAACGTACCCTTTCTAAGATGTTTTCAGTGGGCATCTTTGAAACTAGTTCCCTAGTTTGAGTGACACAGTTGTTGTTTAGTAGCTTGCAGATGTTCTTCTAATCTCCCGGTTTTACATATCGAAATAACAAAAGTGTTTATTGATGGGAAGACCATTTATATTTTACTATGTACAGCGCATACAGTTACGGAGACCACCCTAATATCCCGATTCAAATCGACTGCGAGACGAGTTAAAAGCTAATGAACTGTTCCTGCCAAGGCGCTGACATCCGCTGCTTCGTGCTCTCCACCCTCGGTAGGTGAAAGAGCACCGTGCGTTCACCTTGGAGACCATGTCCCGCCATGCGTCCACCACAGAGCTGCTGCAGGAGATCAGGACCATGATGACCCAGCTGAAGAGTTACCTGCTGCAGAGCTCTGAGCTGCAAGGCATGATGGAGCCGCAGCACCAGTACTCACACGACAAACTAGGTGCGTCTTTAGGACTCACAACAACAACAACAACCAATGAACAGCAATGTCCACTGCTCTGCTTCTACACATGATGTGGTTGTGTTGGAGCTAGGTGGGGGGTTTCTGACCTACTCACCAAGCTGGGATGTAAATGTTTCACTGGCAGAAACGTTTTTAGACCTATAGATTGGTAAATTATGAAAAATACTGTGTGTGAGTGTGTGTGCGTTTGTGCATGTGTGCGTGCATGTGTGTGTGTTGCAGAGAGCATAGCAGAAGCAGCGTTGTGTAAGAGTGTGTTGAAGCCGCTGAGGGAGCCTATCTACGCCAGCTTGGAGCGGCTGCACACAGACGATGGCAGCCTGCAGCGGCTGGCACAGAACCAGGTGGGATTGTGTGTTGTGGTCATACACATCATTCTATATTATTATTATTATTATTATTATTATTATTATTATTATCTTATGGTTATTGATTATTGTTATTATTATTATAATCAAATGAAATAATAAAAAACAAAAATTATGTGACAGATCACAGAAATTAAACCTCAGGAAAGGCTCTCCGATAAAAGTATGTTTTAAGAAGGGATTTAAAGGAGATCACTGACACAGCTGACCTGATTTCCTTGAGCAGATCGCTCCAGAGCGTCAGGGTCCCTGAACTAAAGACCTCTACCTGAGGATTTCAGAGTACGTACCAGCACGTACGGTATTAAGAGGTCAGAGATATACACTATATGGCCAAAAGTCAGTGGACATCTATATGAGCTTGTTAGACATCCCATTCTAAAGCCATGGGCATTAATATGGAGTTGGACCCCCCTTTGCGCCTATGACAACTGCCACTCTTCTGGGAAGGCTTTCCACAAGATTTTGGAGTGTGTGTGGGAATTTGTGCCCATTCAGCCAAAAGAGCATTTGTGAGGTCAGGCACTGATGTTGGATGAGAAGGCCTGGCTCACAATCGGCGTTCTAATTCTTCCCAAAGGTGTTCAATGTGGTTGAGGTCAGGGCTCTGTGCAGGCCAATCGAGTTCCTCCACACCAAACTCATCTAACCATGTCTTTATGGACCTTGCTTTGTGCACAGGGGCACAGTCAGGCTGGAACAGCAAAGGGCCTTCCCCAAACTGTTGCCACAAAGTTGGAAGCGCCCAATTGGCTAAGATGTCTTCATATCCTGTAGTATTAAGCATACCCTTCACTGGAACTAAGGGGCCTAGCCCAAACCCTGAGAAACAGCCCCAGACCATTAGCCCTCCTCCACCAAACTTTACAGAAGGCACTATGCATCCGGAAGGTAACGTTCTCCTGGCATCCGCCAAACCCAGATTCGTCCATCAGACTGCCAGATAGAGCTGTGAATCTTCACTGGCCTCACGATTCGATTCGATTACGATTCAGCTGTCCACGGATTCGATTCGATTCGATTCTACGATGCATCTTTGATGCATCCACAAACCTCTTTTTTCAGAGCGCTTCTCATGTGTTTCTTCTAGCGCTTCCACGTCCTTCGTTGTGACGTCACACTAGGACAGGGGTGGCCAACCAGTCAGAGACAAAGAGCCCAATTTCTTTACTGTGTTACTGCAAAGAGCCACATCATACACACATGAACATCTCCCCATCTCTTCCTCTCACACACACATGAACATCTCCCCATCTCTTCCTCTCACACACACCAAAAATATTTGTAGCCACTGCCAGGGCAATAACATTTTCATAGTCTTATCTAGTTAATTCGGGGAGTGCTCCGAATTAACGGAGCACGCCCCCCTCCATCAGAACCGCAAATTAACGGACCCCCCCCATCAGAACCGTGAATGAATGGACCCCCCCACCCCATCAGAAACCGCGAATTAATGGGCCCGCCCCCCCCCCCCCCCCCCCCACCAGAACCGCGGAATTAATGGACCCGCCCCCCCCCCCCCCCCAGAGACGCTGACTCAGAGCCCGTCACGCCGCCTCACGGTAGCGTCATTGCCGCATCCTTTGCGCAACATCTGTGATAACGCGTTAACTTTGACAGCCATAACAAAAACACAAAATTCAATATGAACGTAAGAGCCATGGAAACCAGACAAAGAGCCGCATGCGGCTTCGGGAGCCGCGGGTTGGCCAGGCCTGCACTAGCGTATCCCGTCTATTTTGATTATAAATTAATTTGAAACAATGGAGAGACAATCGCGTCCTGGCATTGGCAGCAAGCTCTCCACATGAGTGGTGCCTTCGAAAAGATTTGTGTGTGTAGTACAACTGGGTTGTCCATGACGGCCGTATAAGGTTCCTCCGCCGCTTTGTTGACAATGTTGATATCGTATGTCCCGCCCCCTCCTCATTTTGATTGGCTGACAAGAGAGACGTGACATTGATGAGCGCGACGCTTCTCCAAAAGTTGAACTATTTCAACTCAGAGCACTGGAGCAGATCAAACGTTAGTAGGCTATAATCGATTATGTTCTGTCACTGCATCGATGCAGAATCATACATGTTCCGCATCGCGATGCATCTTAGAATCGAGAAATTTCCACACCCCCTACTGCCAGATAGTGAAGCGTGATTCATCACTCCAAAGAACACGTTTCCACTGCTCCAGAGTCCAGTTGCGGCGTGAATGCGGGCCGCTGTACCGGTCCGTTGTGGTGAAGAGGGAGCTGAGCCGGAAGGCGAAGCTTTCGATTTACTGGTCCATCTAGCGTTCCAACCCTCACCTATGTTCACGAGCTTTGGGTAGTGACCGAAAGAATGAGATCGCGGATACAAGCGGCCGAAATGAGTTTCCTCCGCAGGGTGGCTGGGCTCAGCCCTTAGAGATAGGGTGAGGAGCTCAGACATCCGGAGGGAAGATCGGAGTAGAGCCAATGCTCCTCCGAATCGAAAGGATCAGCTGAGGTGGTTCGGGCATCTGATTAGGATGCCCCCCGGGCGCCTCCCTTTGGAGGTTTTCCGGGCACGTCCCAACTGGGGAGAGAGACCCCGGGGCAGCCCAGAACCCGCTGGAGAGATTTATATATCTCGTCTGGCCTGGGAACGCCTCGGGATCCCCCAGGAGGAACTGGAGAGTGTGGCTGGGGAGAAGGAAGCCTGGGGGGCCCTGCTTAGCCGGCTGCAACCGCGACCCGACCCCGGATAAGCGGACGATAATGGATGGATGGATGTGAGTCTTGTGTGCAGCTGATCGGCCATGGAAACCCATTCCATGAAGCTCCCGACGCACAGTTCTTGTGCTGATGGTGCTTCCAGAGGCAGTTTGGTACTCTGTAGTGAGTGATACAGCTGATGATAGGCGATTTTTACGCGCTACGCGCTTCAGCACTCGTTGGTTCCGCTCTGTGATTTTGCATGGTCTCCCACTTCTGCTGTTGTTGCCACTTCTGCTGTTGTTGCTCCTAGGCACTTCCACTACACACTAATAGCACTTACGGTTGCGAGCGGTTGACCGGGGCACATCTAGTAGGGCAGAAATTTCATGAATTGACTTGTGACAAAGATGGCATCCTATGACAGTGCCGCGTTCAAAGTCACTGAGATCTTTACGAACCATTCTGAATTGTAAATGTTTGTCTGTGGAGATTTCATGGCAATGTGCTTGATTGTATGCACCTGTTAGCAATGGATGTGGCTGAAACACCTGAACTCAATAATTAGTACGGGTGTCCACTGACTTTTGGCCATATAGTGTAGCTGGGAGAGAGGCCATGAAGAGCTTTAAAAGTAATCAGTAAAATCTTTAAATCTATTCTAAAACATACTGGGAGCCAATGTAAAGAAGCTAAAACAGGAGTAATGTGATCACGTCTCTTGGTTCTGGTTAAAAGCCTGGCAGCTGAGTTCTGTTCATTAATACATTTTTGATTAAGGCAAGTAAAAAGGCTGTTGCATGATGGCGTGATGAGATGAAGGTGTGTAAAATGGTCTCTGTGACCATTAAAAGTTAAGATTGGTTGTATTTTTTGGTTTCTAAGATGATAAAAATCAAGGGTTTGTTGCTCAAAATAGAAATTACCAAAACCAGACAGCAAGATTGCAACAGCTTTGATGTGATCCAACAGTGGACCAGCTGAAGGAAGTATCTGATTTGCCATGTGCTGGGACAGAATGATAATGATCTGTGTTTTGTTTGAGTTTGGTTGAAGTACATTTGACATCAGAAGTCATGTACGATGAAAACCATTCCAGTGCTGTACCAGTTATCCCCACCCAGTGCCTCAGTCTGTGTAACAGGATGCTGTGATCAATTGTGTCGAAGGCTGCACTAATGTACAAGAGTACAAGCACTGAGCACACATGCCAACATCGAAAATGTTGTTATTGTCTAGTGCAGAGAGCAAGTGTTTGGACATTATTTTTTCTAAAATGATATCAAAGGTAACTTTGAAATCGGTCTAAAATTTTGAGGGATAGAGGGATCCAGCCCAGGTTTTTTGTTGCTGTGGGTTCACACAAGCAGTTTTAAAATAATCAGGGACACAACCATTAGACAAGGAACAGATTACTTTCTGTAAAAACTTTGTTGGTATTATGTCAAGAGGGCTGGAAGACACTCTCATACTTGATATTGTTTTTAAAAGTTCAGACAAGCTTGTGGGATAAAACTGGTTAAAACTATCTTGTTGTGGGTGAAAGACATCAGAGTAAGTGGCACCGGGGGTGATCAAGGCTCTGATTGACTCCACTTTATCAGTAAAATAAAACAATTCACACTCAGCATCACTTTCACCTGGGGCACAGGGAGGGGCTGGATCTAGCAGCTGAGCAACAGTCTTGAATACAAATCTATGGTTATGCTGATGGGCAGAAATAAGTTCTGAGAAGTAGCGTGTTCTTGCTTCCTTAATCATGTTGTTGTGATGTAGTAATGACTCCTTCATAATATTGTACTCATTGGAGACAGGATTTTTTTCCATCTGCACTCTGCTTTCCAAAATTCCCTTTTACAGCTGTAGATATCATTTATCTGAGGCTGCTTTCTTATTGATGACTTAGACCTAACCTTAAGAGGTGCAATAGTATTTAGTGGACAAGCTGATTGAATTGAGACATTATATTATTATCAGATACATTGAGTCATTGATTTAGTGAATTTAGTTCCTAATTTAGTTTTAAATCACTGTTATGCGCAGTTTTGAGTGGTCATCTATTGTGGCTGGAGTTCGGGTTCTGGTTCAGGTTCTGGATTATCCGTAGCAAAGCAGCAAGCTCGGGAATCAATGTGACACAAGGCAGTATCACCAGGAATGATTCAAAGTTTATTTAGATACATAGAGCATATATACATTTTGCATGGGAAAACAAGAGGAACATTTACATATAGACACAACAAATCATCTAGGGAAGCAGACATGGAAACGCCTCTAAGACAGCCATTCAGGGAGCAGGGACAACAAGGCCTTACGTGGAGACCCTTCCGTCCCCACTCCCCAGATAATACAATAAGTACAAAATGTCGCTTGTAAGCAAATCACACAAATGTCATTGGACACAGATTAATTCGGGATAAAATCTGGTAACTCCTGCGAGTGATTAAGGGAGTATACAACATGACACAAACCCCCCCCCAACAACATTCAATAATATATAGATATAGTATATATATTTTTTCAATCATAATCACAAGCCTGAGGGGTGTGTCCCGGGATGGGGGGCGTTGCGATATTTGCCATTCTTTCCCTTCCTACAATCTCTCGCCCAATGTCCAAATTTACCACAACGAAAACACTGATCATTCTGTACGTCATAGCCTGGGTGGCCAGCATGTCCCCAACCCCATAGTACGCTTCTCCATCCTTACTGTATGCTTTACCACTTCTCGATTAGATGAACACTACTTAATAGGATTGGCACTTTTTATTTGTATTTTTAAATGTATTAATTTATAAATTTTTGCTTAATTAGGTGAACACAGTATCAGGCAGCAAAGTTGTCTATATTATGAAAAACTCAATTATATTGTGATAGCTTGCTGTGCTGCACCTCTGTACCGCCGTTCTATAAATAACCTGTTAGTGGTACCGACTCAACCACACTCTAGTATCCACTTCTCAGAGAACGCTTGAAACTGGAACACCACATGAGCTAGACTCAAACAGTTATAACCTTACAAAGAGAACCTCTGCGCTTCCTTAACTGAATGATCTCTAGGATGTCACCCCTTCACAGCATTTTCTCTACAATCCATCCAATACACAGCAATCTCTATACCAATAGTTTTTTAACTTGCGCTCAATGCCACACAAACTCTACAGACAACTGCAAAATACTCCAACTTGTCCAGCATAGAATCAGAGGGAACACTTGAACATCAGACTATCTTGTAACTTAATTTTTGTTATGACAATGTCTGTGTGTCGACAGTCAGCGCAGCGTGTCTGGACTTTCATAGAGAGGAGAAACAACCAATGGCCCTCTCTTTCTTTTTCTCTCTACCACTCACACACACACACACTGCCAGCAACTCTCTTGAAATATATTATTTTGTTTGTTTTGGGGTTTTTTTACTCTCTGCATAAGTTCCGCGAGGGGAAGACTTTGTTCCCTAACAGCAAGGGCAAAGGCAAATTCTTCCTCTTCCGTATCCTTGAGGGTTTTAAAAGATGCATATAATGCCATGATTGCACTTTCATGGTCCTATGTACAGTAGTTCTGGGTTTTGCTTGCTTGGATCATGGACAGACTTGCTGTTGTCTATTTCAACCTTGAGCTCTATCTGAGGCACCTGCTATTGCCTTCTGTCTGTCCCATAACAGTTTACATGATTCTATTGAGCTTGTTGGACATCCCATTCTAAAACCATGGGCATTAATATGGAGTTGGACCCCCCTTTGTGGCTATGACAGCTGCCACTCTTCTGGGAAGGCTTTCCACAAGATTTTGGAGTGTCTGTGGGAATTTGTGCCCATTCAGCCAAAAGAGCATTTGTGAGGTCAGGCACTGATGTTGGACGAGAAGGCCTGGCTCACAATCGGCGTTCTAATTCCTCCCAAAGGTGTTCAATGGGGTTGAGGTCAGGGCTCTGTGCAGGCCAATCGAGTTCCTCCACACCAAACTCATCTAACCATGTCTTTATGGACCTTGCTTTGTGCACAGGGGCACAGTCATGCTGGAACAGCAAAGGGCCTTCCCCAAACTGTTGCCACAAAGTTGGAAGCGCCCAATTGGCTAAGATGTCTTCATATCCTGTAGCATTAAGCATACCCTTCACTGGAACTAAGGGGCCTAGCCCAAACCCTGAGAAACAGCCCCAGACCATTATCCCTCCTCCACCAAACTTTACAGTAGGCACTATGCATTCCGGAAGGTAACGTTCTCCTGGCATCCGCCAAACCCAGATTCGTCCATCAGACTGCCAGTTAGAGCTGTGAATCTTCACTGGCCTCACGATTCGATTCGATTACGATTCAGCTGTCCACGATTCGATTCGATTCGATTCTAACGATGCATCTTGATGCATCTCGATGCAGCTCAATAACCACAACCTCTTTTTCAGAGCGCTTCTCATGTGTTTCTTTCTAGCGCTTCCACGTTCCTTCGTTGTGACGTCACACTAGGACAGGGGTGGCCAACCAGTCAGAGACGAAGAGCCAATTTCTTTACTGTGTTACTGCAAAGAGCCACATCATACCAACACATGAACATCTCCCCATCTCTTCCTCTCACACACACATGAACATCTCCCCATCTCTTCCTCTCACACACACCAAAAATATTTGTAGCCACTGCCAGGGCAATAACATTTTCATAGTCTTATCTAGTTAATTCGGGGGAGTGCTCCGAATTAACAGGAGCACGCCCCCCTCCATCAGAACTGCAAATTAAACGGACCCCCCCCATCAGTACCATGAATGAATGGACCCCCCCACCCCATCAGAACCGCGAATTAACATGGACCCGCCCCCCCCGCCCCCCCCACCAGAACCGCGAAATTAATGGGACCCGCCCCCCCCCCTCCCCCCCCCAGAGACGCTGACTCAGAGCCCGTCACGCGCCTACGGTAGCGTCATTGCCGCATCCCTTTGCGCAACATCTTGATAACGCGTTAACTTTGGACAGCCATAACAAAAACACAAATTCAATATGAACGTAAGAGCCATGAAACCAGACAAAGAGCCCGCATGCGGCTCGGGAGCCGCGGGTTGGGCCAGGCCCTGCCACTAGCGTATCCGTCTATTTCGAATTATAAATTAATTGAAACAATGGAGAGACATCGCGTCCTGGCATTGGCAGCAGCTCTCCACATGAGTGGTGCCTTCGAAAAAGATTTTGTGTGTGTAGTACAACTGGGTTGTCCATGACGGGCCTGTATAAGGTTCTCCTCCGCCTTTGTTGACAATGTTGATAATCGTATGTCCCGCCCCCTCCTCAATTTTGATTGGCTGACAAGAGAGACGTGACATTGATGAGCGCGACGCTTCTCCAAAAGTTGAACTATTTTCAACTCAGAGCACTGGGAGCAGATCAACGTTAGTAGGCTATAATCGATTATGTTCCGTCACTGCATCGATGCAGAATCGTACATGTCCGCATCGCGATGCATCTTAGAATCGAGAAATTTCCACACCCCTACTATTACCTTATACTATACTTTCATCAATAGAAAGGCAGAGATGGACAGACGGATCTGGTGCAGCGTCTGCAGTGATGCGGGCGCTGTACCGGTCCGTTGTGGTGAAGAGGGAGCTGAGCCGGAAGGCGAAGCTTCTCGATTTACTGGTCCATCTACGTTCCAACCCTCACCTATGGTCACGAGCTTTGGGTAGTGACCGAAAGAATGAGATCGCGGATACAAGCGGCCGAAATGAGTTTCCTCCGCAGGGTGGCTGGGCTCAGCCTTAGAGATAGGGTGAGGAGCTCAGACATCCGGAGGGAGCTCGGAGTAGAGCCGCTGCTCCTCCGCATCGAAAGGAGTCAGCTGAGGTGGTTCGGGCATCTGATTAGGATGCCCCCCGGGCGCCTCCCTTTAGAGATTTTCCGGGCACGTCCAACTGGGAGGAGACCCCGGGGCAGACCCAGAACCCGCTGGAGAGATTATATATCTCGTCTGGCCTGGGAACGCCTCGGGATCCCCCAGGAGGAACTAGAGAGTGTGGCTGGGGAGAAGGAAGCCTGGGGGGCCCTGCTTAGCCGGCTGCCACCGCGACCCGACCCCGGATAAGCGGACGATAATGGATGGATGGATGTGAGTCTTGTGTGCAGCTGATCGGCCATGGAAACCCATTCCATGAAGCTCCCGACGCACAGTTCTTGTGCTGATGGTGCTTCCAGAGGCAGTTTGGTACTCTGTAGTGAGTGATACAGCTGATGATAGGCGATTTTTACGCGCTACGCGCTTCAGCACTCGTTGGTTCCGCTCTGTGATTTTGCATGGTCTCCCACTTCTGCTGTTGTTGCCACTTCTGCTGTTGTTGCTCCTAGGCACTTCCACTTCACACTAATAGCACTTACGGTTGGACTCGGGGCACATCTAGTAGGGCAGAAATTTCATGAACTGACTTGTGGCAAAGATGGCATCCTATGACAGTGCCGCGTTCAAAGTCACTGAGCTCTTTACGAACCATTCTGAATTGTAAATGTTTGTCTGTGGAGATTTCATGGCTATGTGCTTGATTGTATGCACCTGTTAGCAATGGGTGTGGCTGAAACACCTGAACTCAATAATTAGTAGGGGTGTCCACTGACTTTTGGCCATATAGTGTAGCTGGGAGAGAGGCCATGAAGAGCTTTAAAAGTAATCAGTAAAATCTTTAAATCTATTCTAAAACATACTGGGAGCCAATGTAAAGAAGCTAAAACAGGAGTAATGTGATCACGTCTCTTGGTTCTGGTTAAAAGGCTGGCAGCTGAGTTCTGTTCATTAATACATTTTTGATTAAGGCAAGTAAAAGGCTGTTGCAGCCAGTCCAGGCGTGATGAGATGAAGGTGTGTTAAAAATGGTCTCTGTGACCATTAAAAGTTAAGATTGGTTTGTATTTTTTGGTTTCTAAGATGAATAAAATCAAGGGTTTGTTGCTCAAACATAGAAGATTACCAAAACCAGAGCAGCAAGATTGCAACAGCTTTGATGTGATCCAACAGTGGACCAGCCTGAAGGAAGTATCTGGATTGCCATGTGCTGGGACAGAATGATAATGATCTGTGTTTTGTTTGAGTTCGGTTGAAGTACATTTGACATCAGAAGTCATGTACGATGGAAAAACCATCCATGTGCTGTAACCAGTTAATCCCCACCCAGTGCCTCAGTTCTGTGTAACGGATGCTGGGGATTCAATTGTGTCAAGGCCGCACTAAATGTAACAAGAGTACACAGCACTGAGCACACCATGGCCAACATCGAAAATGTTGTTATTGTCTAGTGCAGAGAGGCAAGTGTTTGGACATTATTTTTTCGTAAAAAATGATATCAAAAGTATAACTTTGAAATCGGTCTAAATTTTGAGGATAGAGGGATCCAGCCCAGGTTTTTTTGTTGCTGTGGGTTCACACAAGCAGTTTTAAAATAATCAGGGACACAACCATTAGACAAGGAACAGATTACTTTCTGTAAAAACTTTGTTGGTATTATGTCAAGAGGGCTGGAAGACACTCTCATACTTGATATTGTTTTTAAAAGTGTCAGACAAGCTTGTGGGATAAAAACTGGTTAAAAACTATCTTGTTGTGGGTGAAAGACATCAGAGTAAGTGGCACCGGGGGTGATCAAGGCTCTGATTGACTCCACTTTATCAGTTAAAATAAAAACAATTCACACTCAGCATCACTTTCACCTGGGGCACAGGGAGGGGCTGGATCTAGCAGCTGAGCAACAGTCTTGAATACAAATCTATGGTTATGCTGATGGGCAGAAATAAGTTCTGAGAAGTAGCGTGTTCTTGCTTCCTTAATCATGTTGTTGTGATGTAGTAATGACTCCTTCATAATATTGTACTCATTGGAGACAGGATTTTTTCCATTCTGCACTCTGCTTTCCAAAATTCCCTTTTACAGCTGTAGATATCATTTATCTGAGGGCTGCTTTCTTATTGATGACTTAGACCCTAACCTTAAGAGGTGGGCAATAGTATTAGTGGACAAGCTGATTGAATTGAGACATATATTATTATCAGATACATTGAGTCATTGATTTAGTGAATTTTAGTTCCTAATTTAGTTTTAAATCACTGTTCATGGCGCAGTTTTGAGTGGTCATCTATTGTGGCTGGAGTTCGGGTTCTGGTTCAGGTTCTGGATTATCCGTAGCAAAGCAGCAAGCTCGGGAATCAATGTGACACAAGGCAGTATCACCAGGAATGATTAAAAGTTTATTTAGATACATAGAGCATATATACATTTTGCATGGGAAAACAAGAGGAACATTTACATATAGACACAACAAATCATCTAGGGAAGCAGACATGGAAACGCCTCTAAGACAGCCATTCAGGGAGCAGGGACAACAAGGCCTTACGTGGAGACCCTTCCGTCCCCACTCCCCAGATAATACAATAAGTACAAAATGTCGCTTGTAAGCAAATCACACAAATGTCATTGGATACAGATTAATTCGGGATAAAATCTGGTAACTCCTGCGAGTGATTAAGGGAGTATACAACATGACACAAACCCCCCCCCAACAACATTCAAGAATATATAGATATAGTATACATATTTTTTCAATCATAATCACAAGCAAATTATTTCCCCAAAGGTATTGATAAAAATGGTTTGCTTTGCCTAATCTACTGATTGATCTATAATGTACAAAGAACGTGAAGGTCATGAATGTACGTGATTGTCGAAGTACATTATGTGTTATGTGTTATGTGTGGGATCCATGTGGGTTTATTAACACCATATTTGTCGCTTTTGAGTACAATTTTTTTTTTATTGATAGGTTGGAGTCATGAGGGCCACAGAACGTTATGCATTTTCGTTGTATTCATCCTAGTTTTGCGGTGCCATAGGGATTATAACTTGTAACTGGTAGGCCTCAACATTATCTGGATTATAGGGCCAATCATTCGAATCCAGAAGATTTGGTCTACTAGGGTCTGGTATCTCGTGATATGAGGAAGGGGGATGCATAACAAGAGCTTCATTACCTGACAGTGTAGACATTGTTTTCTTCAAACAAACCCTCAAACACATCAGTCCTATACAAAATACCATGAAACACAATACGACCAGTGCTATTATGGGAATGAGCCATGACAGAGCGATTGTACCTGGTGGTGTACAGGGGGGCCCATTGGATACCAATAACAACCCATCCATGCACCTAGTAGAAGGCACATCGCTAATGTGGTTCGACAGTTCCTGTTCACAATGGCGGGGAACATCTAATTCAGGAATCAGAATAGTTTCAACAGATTTCAAATGGGCATCTTTTCTTTCATCTTATTGACACCCTTCGGAGCGCAGTTGATGCTGTGATCTCGTTTGCCAGGTCATCTTCTTTCTCTGGAGTCACCTCCTGGGTCATTTCCACGATGAGGGGAGCATCTGCTCCTGGGTTGGGGCTTTCGTTTTCCCCATGGTGGGGGCCTCTGGTCAGCCCATGGTTGGATCCCTCTTTGTTGAAACCTCTGGTCAGTTCTTATCTGTTGAGCCCTCGGTTGTCTGTCTGTTGGTCCTTGTTCTCGGGTGGCTGGTGTAGATTAATTGTGGTTGGTCATCGGTTGGGACCACAGTCCTGGTTTCCATAAGTGATCTCCGCTGGTTGGCCATATCGGGCGTCCCCGACTTTCCTTGGGTTGAGTATTTTGATTAGGACCAGGTCGCCAGGCAGAAATGGGTGGGTCGGCTGTCCTGCAGAGAAAGGGAAGAGAAGGAGAAGAAGACACATCACCATAGATGCCATTCAATTTCTTAACAAATGCATCAGTATAATCACACAAAACAAACCCAAGGAGTTGGAAATGGTCTTCGCATTAATACTTCGAGAATTGAGATACTTTGCTCGTAACATTTGGAGTTATTCTGATGCCTTCCTTTAGATGGGAAGGCATGTAGCAAAGTCTGTCCATAATCTCTTTTGGTCCTATTCATGCTTTCCACCATGCTGGACTATGGTAATCCAACTATACGCTATAGTAGTTGCACGTGGGAACTAGTCTTGTTCTAGTCGCTTCTACCCATTTAGTGAATTGATCCGCAATGACAAGCATACGCTTTATCTGGTAAAATATTCTTGTAATGCTTAAAATGCAGCTGATGTCATAGTCTGCCTCCCTCCTGGTGTGTGTTCCCTGTGTGTTTGGTTTGTATTTGTGTAAGTGTATTGTTTGGTTTGCATGTTCCGCTTTCGATCTGTTCATTGTTTCCTGGTTGTGTATTGGTAATAGTCCTTCTTTTGGGTCTAGTTTACTCCCTGGTTTTGTCTGTCGGCCATTTTGTCTCAGCTGTTTTCACTTCCCTCATTAGTCTCCCACTTTATACCTGCGCCGGTCTTGTGGGTTTTTTTCCCCCTGGGTTGTTGTCTCTAAATGGGGTGTTCAGTCTGTCCGTGTTCATGTCACCAGCAAGTGAAGATTTGAAGATTGGAGTTTTGCTGTGCCTCATTTCGTATTCGGTACTATTTAGTTTACTTTTATTAAAGAATCTTTTAAGTTAACTTTGCTGCCAGGCCTTCTGTCTGTCCCATAACAGTTTACATTTCCCCCACTCAGCGAACGTCTCTCGTAGATATGGAAAATCCCAGTTTGGTTCTCCCACCCTCTCATATATACGGGAGGATTTTAGCGATTTTATATGTAATTGTTTGAGGAGACCCTGGCCGCGGTTCCCCTTTTGGACAACTTTTGCTTTCTGATTTCCCCATTTCCAACCCCATCAAACAATCCTTCAACAGAACCAGGCCACCAAATACTACTATTCTGACGAGTATCACCGTACTAAAACGGCTTTTGTCGGGCAGTGAAAGAACTATCGCTCACACACAGTCTTTTCGGCGGGTCCCACTTCCTCAGTTTGGTGAGGAGGGAATTTCCCTGAAAGAGTCCCCAGCGCTGGTTTTTCTCTACCTTTCTCTGTACGTCTAGCCAATTAAGCGTACTTTGTCAGAGAACATTTTCCCTCAAATCCTTCCTACCGGTGATCAATCGGTCGGTCTTTTAATATTACATTAGGCACCCGATTCCGGAATTTTAGCCCAGGTTTTTTTTCTGTAATCAGGCTTCTGATGCAGGACTTATACTTCTACAACCAGGCATCCGGCTCAGGAATATTATCTCTGAGTCCGGGCTTCCGTGCCTCCTAGAGACCGGGCTTCACTTGTAGGAATTATACTTCTACAACCAGGCATCCGGCTCAGAAATATTTATATTACCTCTGAGTCCGGGCTTCCAATATAGATCCAGCTACACTGGGCATCCGATTCAGGACAGCTACTCCTATCGAGCTAAATCTTTTTATTTTTTTTTATAATTTTTATTTTTTATTTTATGTCGTATCACTTATTGCGCTTTTAAATCCTAATTGGGAATACTGGAGAGAGTAAGTACAATTCTTATAAAAAAATAAGATTCCAACTTACCTCTGTCCAGTATCCCACTTCTGACACCAAATTGTTATGCGCAGTTTCGAGCGGTCATCTATTGTGGCTGGAGTTCAGGTTCAGGTTCAGGTTCTGGATTATCCGTAGCAAAGCAGCGAGCTCGGGAATCAATGTGACACAAGACAGTATCACCAGGAATGATTAAAAGTTTATTTAGATACATAGAGCATATATACATTTTGCATGGGAAAACAAGAGGAACATTTACATATAGACACAACAAATCATCAAGGGAAGCAGACATGGAAACGCCTCTAAGACAGCCATTCAGGGAGCAGGGACAACAAGGCCTTACATGGAGACCCTTCCGTCCCCACTCCCCAGACAGCCAATCTGGAGACGCCAGGACACCAGGCCTCACGTGGATGTAACAGACTGACAGACCGTTAACTTGAAGCACGGATACCACGGCCTCACGTGACCCACACAGAGATGTGGGTCTCCATGCAACAGACCAGGAAGCAGGGACAGCAAGGTCTCACGTTGAGACAGCCAGTCCAGATAAGAGGCAACATGTTCCCACAACACCACCTGCGAGTGCGTCTCAGAGAAGAGCTGAAGCTGACTAGTCACGTAGGCCAAACAGCTAACTAGTCACGTAGGCCACACGGCAGAGTGGAAAGTTACTGGCCCATACATCCACAATTCCCAACAGTCACTTAGCTAATCTTAGCATAATAACTCATATTAAGTCTTGGGATTAATTGTTATTAATTGTACAACTGTGCAAAATAGCCCCTTTCCACAGAGGAGTCATCATAGGACAATGCCAGCCCTGGTAGAGGGTACAGGGCTGGCAGAGACCCATAATTAGTCTTCTGAGCGCCTCCTGTATTTGTCCTTCGATGATGCCTCTGTGAAAAGGCTCTGTAGTGTTTTTCCTCATGGTTGTGTGGCGTTCAGTCCTCAGTCCTGGGCAGCACCACCACAGCGCTGGGGGTGACCACGGCCATCCCCGAGGCCCCGGCCATGGAGAAGATCAGTGGGAAGCTGCGGAGCCTCCACCTGGAGTACTCCCCCCAGAGGAAGATTGAGCTGCTGCTGAAGACCTGCAAGATCATCTACGACTCCATGGCCATCAGCAGTCCAGGTCACAACCCGTCTAGAATCAGAATCAGAATCTGCTTTATTGCCTTAGTTTTTACAAACATGGAATGTTCTTTTGTGAAATTGGTGCATAACATTGAACATTAAACAGAAAGTAATAATATAGAAATTCTAAAAATATTCAAAAAAGTCTACAAATATATATTAAAAATAAACAATTAAAAAGTGCAATTTAAAGAAGAGATGTGTTAATGTAATGCAATAGTGTCCATGTGGGGTGGGAGAGGTGGGGTTAAACGTTAATTGTGTAGTTATAGTTTAACAACACTGACTACCACCAAAACAATCACAATGTAACAGTTGCTCCTGTTACACTCCACGAAAGTCGTTTTTCTGGGGCTCCTCCGACGGCAAGGGCACAGGCAGTTGATGTTGAATAGACCAATTTATTGCCGAGTATGAAGTGGTTCGGTAGAGCAGGTGATAACAGCTAGCATGCTAGCGCTCTCCTGCGTGTGTATGCTGGTTTAACCTGTGTGCCTTGACTAGCCAATGAACTACAGGTGTGCAGCCTCACCCAACCCCAGACTGATCAGCCTGACTGGGGCCAGGTGAGGCTGCTTAAACCAGCCACCAACCACACACACTCCACAGACATATACTCCAATACATCTATTACACCCGAATAAAATGAAAGATAAATAAAAGTGAAGATAAAATAATGAAGAAATCAAATAAACAACAGAGATTAGAATAAAATGAAGAAAGGATGACATCACATAAAAGCGTTTCTATAAAAGTAGTTTACTTACAGATGAAGAACCACAAGCGCTGTGTTTGATGGAGAATGCTATATCTCCTCACCTGTGGAAGCAGGACGGGCCCACGGCGCCGACGACTTCCTGCCTGTCATGATGTACGTCCTGGCAAGATCTAACCTTGCCCAGCTGAAACTGGACGTGGAGTATATGATGGAGCTCATGGACCCCTCGCTGACACTAGGAGAAGGTACAAACACACATGCACCAACACACGCATGGTCACAAACACACATATACACAAACACACTGTTGCACACATACAAGCAGTGAAACTGATACTTCCGTTTTAAGAAACACAGATACAGATAAATATAGACATGCAAAATAAGTCTTCATTTCCCCCAACACATGTCTTTCTATTCACACTGTGTGTGTGTGTGTGTGTGTATGTGTATGTGTATGCGTGTGCGTGTGCGTGTGCATGTGCGTGTGTGTGTGTGTGTGTAGGGTCCTATTACCTGACCACCACGTACGGGGCTCTGGAGCACATTAAGACGTTTGACCAGCAGAGGGCGGCCACGCGGCAGCTCAGCAGGGAGGTGCAGGACTCCATCCACCGCTGGGAGAGACGCCGCACCCTCAACAAGGAGAGGATGGCCCAGGGCTCAGTGCAGGTATGTCTCTCTCTCTCTCCCTCTGTCTCTCTCTCTCGCTCTCTCTCTCTCTGTCTCTCTGTCTCTCTGTCTCTCTCTAATATGCTGTGCATAGTCACTCTATGTACATTTGGACTGCTGAAGTAGCCCTAGGAAGCATTATGGAAACAAACAAATAGAAATACTGAGGGCAACATCCTAGAACTAATATCCATAGAATCCTAGAACTAATTATCCATAACATCCTGTAACAAATGATCAATTCTTTGGACATTGTTGTTTCAAGAATTAATATTAATCTCAATGGTATTGATACTTTTAATCTTAGTTCCCAATACTTGCCAATAAACTGCCTGTGAATTATTTAGCTATTCTGTGTTAAAACAGAGCGTGTTGTGTGTGTTGTATAGGATTTTCTCACAGTGTGCTGCCCAGAGATAGGATGCAACCCCAAAGCTCTGGGCGTGATCCCGGACACCAGCATCCAGGAGCTGACGGAGCAGTGCGCCTCACGCTTTGAACAAGGTTGGATTTGGGATTTGGGGTTTGGGGGCTTGTGATGATATCTAATTATCATAAGATAGACTCAATTTTCTATAACTGGTAGTGCAGTTATATGTAATGCTATACAATCGGTGCAAAATTAGCGAATCCATAGGATCTTTCTCCAAATAAAATGCAATTGGTATTTTCTAACTCCACATAGAAGTTCCACCTCTGTTCATGTGTTTATTTGCTTGTGTCTTCTGTAGACTCCTACAGTATTAGTGTGTTTGTGGATGGCCTCATGCGGCCCCTGGCACCGACAGAGCTGGCGCTGGACGTGAAGAACAGCCTGCTGCCGGGGGGGTACTGTTTTGTGTTCCACCCGGCCCACCCGCCACCGGACACCCAGGCCGGTGACACTCCTCCGGGGAACGGCCAACAGATGCTCGATGGCGAAGGCTTCGGGGAATCTTGTGACCAGGACGACACCACACCGGTTGTGGTGTTGAGCGACGCCACTCAGGAGAGCGAAGGGGAAAGTCTGATCAGTTTGTAACTCTTTGGCAGGCTTCAACTATTTCTACTGGCACAGTATTACTATATGATCACTGTTTACATAATCTTCCCATGTACTTATGGGAAGTGTTTTTCTTCCTTTATAAGCATAATGGCAATCAGAACACCAAAAATTTCTAATTACTATTCCAAATTATCTTATTTCTAATTCACGTTACAGCGTTACAAGTTACAAAACCCAAAGATCACAAAGCAAATACCAAAAGTGTATTTAATAATATGCACGTACAATATGTACTGTACAGTATCATCACATTAATGTCTGTAATGTGAATGTACAACATCTGTGAGAACTGATAGCAACCAGCTCATTTGGAGAGAACGAAGGCATTTTAGAAATAAGTAATGTGAAGAAATGATGTTAATTATTAATCATTTTAATGTAACATGTTTATAAATAAAAACGGTATGAACCATTACGGGCCAGCAACTCCATTACATGTGTTGATACTGTGTTGTAAATAAATTCTAATTTGTACACTATGCTGTATTCATGCTACTTTTTGAATAGTTTTTAGACACGTCGTAATTGTTGTGCTTCAACATCTTCGTTATTTTATATTGCAAGCTGTTTCATTTTTACTTAACGGCTTTGTTATATTAAAAAACATTGAATATGAAAAGTACAGCCATACCTGCACTATGTGTTGTGTTTTCTAATGCAGCAATTTACTCTAAAAGGTGCACATCCGAGAGTCAATCCATCCATTTTAATATCATCCATCCAAAATCCAGGATGAAATAGGACACACACAATGTAGATAATGATGCCAGTGTGGTGTCTGATGTCTGCAGGTGTAGCAGAGGGCACACTTGGAGAAGGCAAACTAAAGCATTGCATTCAAGATGAATTTGAACAAAAATGAACTGATGTAGGGGGAAATGCCCTATCTTTTTTTTTTTGTAGGATGCACAGAGGACATGGGGAAAATACAAAGTGTTGGACAAACAGTGGAAATGACACATGGTCTTTTCTGGTGGAGGTATAGCAGCCTTGTGTCACAGGACCGTAGCTGTCCAAAGCTTGTTAGCTTCCTGACATACAGAAGGTTCCGGAAGCATTCAACATCAACTGCCTCTTTGTCAAGGGGTACCTAGCAAAGCCACTGTGTGTTAACAAGGTCCCCTTACAACCGCCCCTAAATGCTAACAAGCTTCCGGTACGCAACCAAACTCACAATGCTGGAAGCTCTGAGCAAATAACAATGACCTAAAAGATGTCTACAGTTTTTAAGTGCATTTCAGCTGCTACAGGTGTCAACAAGCTATAGGCCTACATTTATTGTCTTTGTTGGTTCTTCATTCCTATCTGGCTAATGCTTACACGAACAATGCATTGTGGGAAATAAGTCAGTGTATTCCATGTTCTTTCTAATCAGTATTCTCATTTACCACTGAAAACCGCACTCATTTACTTTTGTTTAGAATCCCAATTATAGTCAAGTCAAGTCAATTTTATTTGTATAGCCATTAATCCCAGTTACAGTCTCAAAGGGCTTTACATTATTATGGGCCATGTGATTATGACAGCCCCCTAGCCCTATATTGTTATAGGGCTAGTCGTTTCTTGTCCCTAAAGACTCCCTTAATTAACAAGGAAGAAACCTGGAGAAGGAACTCAGAGTGGGGGATCCCTCCTTCCAGGGACGGTTCAGAGTGCAATGGGTGTCATCACGGGCATAAAAAGTAACACACAGTTGAGATAACTATCACTACTACTATGTAGTCGTTAGTTATCCACAAGAATGAGAGTCCTACATGAATAGTTGGTATGTCAGGACAAACACTAGTAAAAATGAGTTGTGAGTATTGAGCTTGGTTGTCCTTCTGTAGGGCTCAACAGATGATGGAGTTGACTTTCATCATTAGTGTCAAGGTCACACGTACTTGAATAATGCATAGCTGTCCTGTCATTATGGTTGATCTTTACCTTTTGTTAAAAAAAATATCTATTTTGGTATCTGGTATATTTAATACAAATAAATCACTATAAACAAGGTGGTAACAGACATACTGGCAGACTTATAGCATCCAAGCCAAAAACACAAATAGGCTAAAGACACTTATAATAATTTGCTTTCCTGAGTTAGCCGAATAAAAAATATCTTTTCATTATCTTAAAATAAGAATTAAAATAGATTTTTTATCTCAAGAAAGCAACATCATAATGAGATAATTAGACTACATAGAAAGATTGAAAGAAATAGCTTGATAATAATAACATAGCAAAGTTTACTCTCATTTTCATGAATGAATTTCTATTGTTGATCCGTTCCAGTGTAGGACACAAGAGATAGTTTAGTCAGCTGTGTGTGTGTGTGTGTGTGTGTGTGAGTGTAACGATGTGTTGACAGTGACACACACCATGCTGTTAATGATCATAACATCCGCTGCTTGAATCTCTGTCATAGGCCACTAACAAGCTAACACTGCCATGTCCACTGTGAGCAGCCACACTAACTACGTCACAAGCTGCTTCAGCCATGCAAGTAGCATCTGATCTGTTGACACGCGCACGCCTGTGTGTGTGTGTGTGTGTGTGTGTGTGTGTGTGTGTTGTGTGTGTGTGTGTGTGTGTGTGTGTGTGTGTGTGTGTGTGTGTGTGTGTGTGTGTGCACAGAGAGAGAGAGAGAGAGAGAGAGAATAAATGCATGTGTAGGGAAGAATAAGGTTGAAAGGTATTGTAGGTTCATGTGGTTAATAAAAGTGTGGGGACAAGAGGTTGGCATTTCTTACAAGCGGTAGAAGCACACTGAGCACTCATCACAACCTGGGAATCTATGGTCCAAAACTCTGGTCAACATTGAACTCTGGAGGCTGATATCCAGAAGCTGTTGCCCTGATCCCATCCGTCCAGCTGATAAACCAGATAACAGATCCATCCGTCCAGCTGATAAACCAGATAACAGATCCATCCGTCCAGCTGATAAACCAGATAACAGATCCATCCGTCCAGCTGATAAACCAGATAACAGATCCATCCGTCCAGCTGATAAACCAGATAACAGATCCATCCGTCCAGCTGATAAACCAGGTAACAGATCCATCCGTCCAGCTGATAAACCAGATAACAGATCCATCCGTCCAGCTGATAAACCAGATAACAGATCCATCCGTCCAGCTGATAAACCAGGTAACAGATCCATCCGTCCAGCTGATAAACCAGGTAACAGATCCATCCGTCCAGCTGATAAACCAGGTAACAGATCCATCCGTCCAGCTGATTTCAATGTATTTATTTAATCAGGTGAATCTCATTGAGATAGAATATCATTTTCAAGAAAGACCTGAGTGTACATCAAGATTTAGAACGTAGTAGGCCTATCTGGTTACAAATTACAGTACAAGTCAAGTACCAAGTAAAATGAGTAAAACAAAACAGGTTAATACAAATATAAAAACAGAATTAGAGGAAAATAGTCATGTTAATATAAAAATAAAGTAAAATAAAAACAAAAACATAAACACAACGGTAGACGAAACACATTCAAATAAAAGGGCATAGACATCATCACTTAAAACAATTGCATTCTAAGAAGGTTTAAAATCTTATTTGCAAATTGTCTGTAGCTTATACATTTTCCCAGCTTTAAAGTGCACTGCATCTTATTCCAGGTCACTGGAGCATGGAATCCAAAGGCAGTCTTTCCTAGTTCAGAATGAACATTTGTTACAAGGAGTGACAAATAATTATGTGACCGGTAGGTACCGACTGAGCTAACCAGATGAGAAGAAATATGCGATGGGAGTTTACCAGTAAGGGCTTTGTAAATAAATAAGTAAAAGTGCTTACATGTCTCTCTGATAGAGAAGACCAGCCAACCTTCTCATACATACATGCAATGATGGGCAACATAAGGATAACCAGTAATACAACAGAGGGCAGAATGATATACAGAGTCCAGGGGTTTGAGGGTGGAAGAGGCTGCGTGCCTATAGATCACATCACCATAGTCTAACACAGACACAAAAACTGCTTCAATAATCCTTTTCCTACACAGAAGGGGGAAGCTGGCGCCATTCCTATATATGAACCCAATCTTCTGTTCCTACACTCCTCTGCAACAAAATGTGAAAATAATTGCTTTTGTTTCTGCAAATTTGATCAGAGACAGAATTGTATTATCACCTTCTCACTAAAATACAACACAAGGCTGCAATCTAAGATTTCACACAAACTTTTGGAATGAAATTGCAACCCTATTTCTAATCTACCTTGACCAATAAGGCACAACAATAAAGTGAATATTATTAGTCATAAAATCTTGAGGTTATGGCGTAACCATGGTTATGTCGGACATTGTTACAGGTTACAATCAGTGCTTCAATCTCCTTTTGTTCCTTCTCATTATTAGCCATTGCATACACTTCCTGCTTACACTCTGAATACCACTTCTTTTCTACATTCATTTTTGATGAGATCTTTTCTGTTTGTGTGCTTTCAGGATGTCTGAGCTGCTGGCGTTCTCCCGGACTTCCTTGCTTCTGCTTTGCATTCTGGGTACAACTTAGCTGACCTCAGTGTTTCCTCAACCTCTGGTGCCACTCAGGTAATATTACATACTATCATTTATTACATTTCGGATAGACCATATGAACTATTACACAGTCGAAGATGCAAATACATAACCAAATAGAATCATAACGTGAGACCATACAACATTTCTCTTGTTACTTTTAGACAGGTCAGTGGAGTGATAGACAAGCGTGACATGGTGACAGTAGACCAATAATCATGTAGTTACCTGATGAATCCCAAAGGTTGATTTCTTACTGTTCTTCAACTTGAATTACACTTTCGAATGCCAACCTTAACGACCCATTTTTCACAAGCTGACATTTTAATGTATGATTTGATTGTACAACATAATATACCTCATCTGCATTGTAGATGTCATGATTCTTTGCCCAGCTTGACATCAACACTGCACTAGTTCCATACTGAAAAGGTCTGATTGAACCAACTGAATTGTATCTACATTTACATTTAGGGCATTTGGCATTTTATCCAAAGCGACTTACAAAGAGTACATTTGTTGAAGGAGACAGCAATATATCACTGTGGTACATAAAGATAAGAATAGAGCAGGTTTCAAGCATTGATTGCGGAGGCTGGGAGTCCAGCCAGGAGAGAGTTGCAGTAGTCGAGGCGAGTGATGACGAGCACTTGGACCAAGATCTGTGCATCGGAGGGCAGTCTTTCCCCGGCATGAAGAGAATCTCAGTCTTGTCTAGGTTAAGCTTCAGGTGATTGGCAGTCGTCCATTTGCTGATGTCTGCCAGGCATTTAGAGATGCGTGTGGCAATTTGGGTGTCAGAGGGGGGGAAGGAATGGAACAGTTAGGTGTTGTCTGCATAGCAGTGATAGGAGAAGCAGTGGGATGTAATTACAGAGCCTAACGATCTAGTGTATATGGAGAACAGCAGGGGTCCTAGTACAGAGCCTTGGGGGACTCTAGTGACAAGGGTGCAGGGTCTGGACAGGGAGCCATTCCATGTGACCTGATAGGTGCGATCTGTCAGGTAGGAAGTGAACGAGGATAGCGCAGATCCAGCAATGCTAAGCTCTGCCAGATTGGAGAGGGGGATCTGGTTGTTCACTGTGTCGAACACGGCAGACAAGTCAAGAAGGATGAGCAGAGATGAGAGGGACGAGCCTCTGGAGTCACAGAGGGACTCAGTTACCGTGAGCAGGACCGTCTCCGTGGAGTGTGCAGCCTTCAAGCCTGACTGATGAGCGTCTAGCAGAGAGATAGGAGGATAGTTGGGTAGAGACAGCACGTTCTAGGGTTTTGGAGAGGAATGAAAGGAGGGATACAGGTCTGTAGTTCCGGAAGTCGGTGGTGTCAAGGGTGGGTTTCTTGATTTCCTTGGGCTTGATTCTGGCAGTCTTGAAGGTGTTTGGAATCAGGCCTGAATTGAGGGAGGTGTTGATTAGGGTAGTGAGGAAGGGGAGGATGTCGCCCAAAATGTCTTGGAGAAGGGACGATGGGATTGGTTCAAGGGGGCTGGTGATGGCGTGGTTGCATGTCACAAGGCTGTTGACTTCTTCAGAGGAGAGAGGGGCGAAGCAGGTAAGGCTGACAGGGGTGGTGTAGGGGGGGGGAGGATAGCCACAGGGGTGAAAGAGGAGGTGATGTCCTTCACCTACTTTGTAAAGTAGATGACAAAGTCATCAGCTGTGAGGGAGGAGGGAGGAGGAGGGGGGGAGGGTTGAGGAGGGAAGTTTCCTAGGGTTGGAGGTGGAAGAGTTGCTCTTTACAATGTAGAAGGCAGATTTGGCAGCTGACTCAGTAGAGGTGAAATCTGAGAGGAGGTGGAGGTAGTGAGAGAGATCACCAGCAGGGTCTGATTTCCTCCATTTTATCTCAGCTGCCCGCAGCGCTGTTCTACAAGACCACAGAGCTTCGGACAGCCAGGAAGGGGGAGGAGAGGATGGAGGAGGTGAGTGGACAGAGCGAGTCAAAGGAGAAGGAGGGAGAGGATGTCAGAGTGGAGGAGGCTTCCACTACTGACAGGAGGGAGATGAGGGAGATTCAGGGGGAGGGGGGAGGGGGGGTAGTGAGGAGAGGACAGTTGCAGAGAGAGTAGAGGGAGAGAGAGTTTTCCGGTTTCTGCAGGCGGTGACAATGTGAGGAGTGGGGAGGGAGGTGGGAGATTTTAGGGGGAGGGAGAAAGCAACAAAATGGTGGTCAGACACAAGGAGGGGGTAACATAGAGTGCCGAAGTGGCGCAGGACCTTGTGAAGACAAGGTCGAGTTGGTTCCCGGCTCTGTGGGTGGAAGGAGAAGGGGTGATGGCCAGACCGAATGTGGCAAAACAGTTTAGGAATTCAGGTGATTGTAACTTCTCTGGCTGGATGTTGAAGTCACCCAGAACGACAAGTGGGGTGTCATCTTCAGGAAAGCAGCTGAGGAGGGCATCCACCTCGTCCAATTCGCTGAGGGGGCCTGGTGGTTGGTAGATCACAGCAATTTTGAGGTTGATTGGAAAGGTAACAATGAACTGAAAGAATGAACAATGAACTGGTATCTAATGGACTGAAATAAGATAATGTGCCGACCTCTCTTCTATCATTTATATATATTCTAGCAGCCCAGACAATTCAGATGAACTGGCACAAGACTACGGTGTCCACTTCCCATCCTTCTCTCTACACAATTGGTGCATTCAGCTGATGTCAGCACCCGGTCTCAAGGCAGCAGCCAGCAAAGCACATTTAATTGGTGGGCCGTGGCTATCTGCTCCCAAGTCCCAGCGGTCAGAAGGCGTGGAGTCAAGGTAAATATTGATCTAAAAAAATGATCTGAAACACTGAAAGAAATTGGCAATGGCTGAAGTCTTGTGTATTCAGTCTCACATCTCATGATTTTATTTTATGGATCAATAGTAAAAAAATATTATTTAGAAATCCGGATTTGTTCAAATAAACCTTAATTTAGTGCATTACCAGTATCCATGACACTGTAGATGCGTGTGTGTGTGCCTGTGTGTTTGTATGCTGGACAGAGTCTGGCCGTATGACCGGAGCACCCCGAGCAACAGTAGTAGCAGCGTGAGTAAGAGAAATATGGTGGTGGCGGATGACGCAGCGTTCAGAGAGAAGAGCAAGCTGCTCACAACCATGGAGAGACAGAAGTGGCTCAACTCCTACATGCAGAAGCTGCAGGTGCTTAACACCAAATTATGTTTCCTTTACATACACATCTGCTGCCGTGGCTATTGGTGTTCGATTTTCACCCAAAAAGCGTATAAGCCTATATAAATTCATACACCCAAATATTTAGCCGGAATTAATCACAGTCACTGATTTCCAACATGTGTATATATTGGTTTTGAATGTGTATGAAGCAGTTGCTCTTGGCAGATATTCCCTTTATATGCCAAATTCAGTAGAATTTGTTGATATTCCAACAATTAGTGTGAATCATTTGCTTCTCTAATCATTTGTCTGCTGCTGGAAAAGCAATAGTATTTTGTGATACATAAATGATTGAGAGGGATGCTGAAGCAAAACAAGGAGTTTGTTTACTTTGGAGATTCCATTGAAGCAAAAGAAGATCTTTGCTGCCCCCTAGTGACGATAATCAGTCCATGAAACATTAACAATATCCCAGAGATGGCAACAGTTACGCAGGTGTGTGTGCACATAAGAGAAGTTATGGATCTCCTACAACCTGAGAAACTGAGAGGAATCCACGTCATGAGGAAACTCAACGTCCCACATTGCATTTATTTAAAAAAATATTAAAAATAACACCTCTCCACCAACAGGCCGACAATATAAACACGTTTACATTACACTGCACACAAGCAAACATTGTTGTGGATTGGAGGGCATTTGTAGGTTTACTCTTTAAAGAGATATCTCTTTCATGGAATGGAAATGAAAATCTCGGGCATCATTAAACTCAGGGCAAATGTACATTAATTACAACTGCAGATGGTAAATTATACATTTTTATCGACAAATCACATTTTTTTATCTATATTTGTATTGTAATGTATTGTTGCATTATATTGTTGTAGTTTTATGTGTTGTATCATTTATTCAGTGTTGATTAAAATGACTCAATGATTTAACCTGATTTGAGTGGATTTAAAAGATATGACTTCAAAAGTAATGTCACTAATTAAAGCTAATTAAAATCATCAGCAATTGCAGAAACATGTCTTTGGAGTGGTCTTTGTGTTTTCATCTTCTTAGCATTTGATTCAGGTGACTCAAAAGCACTTACGGCGCTATCAAAACCAGACCCTCTAACCTGCCAATCATCTCCTGGAGCTGCAGCCTATTGGCTTGTCTGCTCCGGTCCCTCCTCTCCAGTAACAAGGCCTCCATCTGCAGCAGCACCCGGGAGGCCTGCCAGGCCTGCAGCTTTCCTGCCGGTGCCGACCCGTCACTAGTCTGTTCTGCTGGGCAGCGGCTGTGTGGCATCTGGGTCTCCCCCTGGAGCTTGAGCCTGTAGGCCCAGGGTACAGGACTAGGGGACATGTGTCGAGAGAGTGAGGGGATCCAGGGCGGGGATGTCCGCAACATGTCAGCTAATGTTCTGCTGTCGTCTCTCGTTAGTAGTTTGTCTTCTCTTTGTCCTCTCTCCGTTCCACGTCTGCATCTTGGCTCCTCCATTTCTCTCCGCTGTCCTCTCTAAAGATGGTGGACAGAAGTCATCAAGTCAGGGTTATGGTTATGAGGTCATTCTCTATCTGTGTGCTTTCTAGGGTAGAAATGAACAGAGGTTTTGGGCTAAAAGCAATGGAATTGCCCTCAAAATTGGGATGAGCTGGGCTTTAAAATGCTCCCATTAAATAAAGAGTTATAAGAATTTTACTCTGCATTTTCAAAGCGGGTCTTGAAAGTGATTATTGGTCTGTAACAACAGACCTACCCTGGTATGTCCGATACCAGCTGTGTCTCAAAATGATTGAATGAGTTTGCATGCTTTTGTTTTTTTTGCGTCTTTTCTTTTCTCTATATTGCACCTTTTTATTGCTTATTGTTTTATATATACGGTATTTTTAGAATATCTATACTATTAATGTTCAATGTTCTGCACCAATTTCACAATAGCACATTCCTTGTTTGTAAAAACCAAGCCCAAAAAAGCTCATTCTGATTCTGATTTGGTGGATCTGTTTACCGTTTCCTGCACCGCCGGAAGTTGTAATAGCATGCTGTTGAGGCTCTCCAGACCTCGGTTTCCATGGTAGTAAACAGTGCTGCTTCTATTGGGTGAGACTGGAACATCTGGATCTACTGGACACGCCCCCCTCTGGTCTGTCACATGGCAGTCCACCACACTATCCTTCACAAACAGACATCAAGTAATGAACTAGAGAGATACACATTGACTAACAGACATCAAGTCCAGAGCTAGAGAGATAGACATTCACCAACAAACATCAAGTCCAGAGCTAGAGAGATAGAAATATGATTATGTGTATCTGCAGGTTCTACATTACTGATGCAAAACACAATTTTCAATACGAGTGAATGAGTGAATGAGTCTAAGTGAGTGTGTGTGTAAGTCTGGGATAACTTTCACCTTGGTGTCAAAGGAGAACTAATATAATATAATAATATTGCATCTGATGACAATTGTTTGGGGCAAATTGACCTGAATAATTTGCTTATATTGTCATGTATATTAATAAATGCAGTACAGGTTGTTCTGCATTGTATCACATCGCTTCATGTTATTATAGGCTACTATATTATTGCAAGTACTGTATATTAAAGGTGCAGTGTGTAGAATCTAGTGGCATCTAGTGGAACAGACATGGCAGAAATGTAATATCATTTTATATAATAACTATGTTTAATCACCTGAAAATAAGATTTGTTGTGTTTTTGTTACCTTAGAATGAGCCTTTCGTATAGCGACCATGTTGCTCTGCCATGTTTCTACGGTAGCCCAGAATGGACAAACGCTGGCTCACATGCAAAGCAGCTAGCTAGCAATAAAATGTTAACACAGTGCAGAACCATCCGTTCATCCATTCTCTTCCACTTATCTGGGGCCGGGTTGCGGCGGCAACAAGCTAAGCAGGGCCCCCCAGACGTCCTTCTCCCCAGCAACACTCTCCAGGTCCTCCTGGGGGATCAGGAGGACCAGATGGGATATATAATCTCTCCAGCAGGTTCTGGGTCAGCCCCAGTTGGACGTGCCCGGAAAACCTCTAAGGGGAGGCACTCGGGAGGCATCCTAATCAGATGCCTGAACCACCACAGCTGACTCCTTTCAATGCGGAGGAGCAGGAGCTCTACTCTGAGCTCCCTCTGGATCTATCGCTAAGGCTGAACCCTGTTGCCCTGCGGAGGAAACTCATTTCGGCCGCTTGTATCCGCAATCTTGTTCTTTTGGTCACTACCCAAAGCTTGTGACCATAGGTGAGGGTTGGAACTTGATGGACCGTTAAATCGAGAGCTTCGCCTTCCGGCTCAGCTCCCTCTTCACCACAATGGGCCAGTATAGTGCCAGCATTACTGCAGACGCTGCACCAATCCGTCTGTCCATCTTGCACTCCATTTTACCCTCACTCATGAACAAGACCCCGAGATACTTGAACTCCTTCGCTTGAGATGCCAATAGAACCACATCATCTGCAAAGAGCATGGACGCAATTCTGAGGTCCCCAAACCGGACACTCACCTCGGCTGCGCCTTGAGATTCTGTCCATGAAAATCAAAAACATAATTGGTGACAAGGGACAACTTTGGCAGAGTCAATCGTATCAACGGCCCCAGTACCCCATACTCCCACCGTACCCCCCCCCCCCCCACACAGGATTCCCCAGGGGACCCGGTCATAAGCCTTCTCCAAGTACTGGGCAAACTCCCATGACACCCCCCCCCCCCCCCTGCTTTCCCTTCCTGAGTCACCGAACGATTTGCCAGAACTTCCTTGAGGCAAACCAAATGTCCTTCTCCCTAGTCTCCCCGAACACCTCCCACACCCACGTTTTTGCTTCGGCAACTACTGAAGCCACAGCCCTTCTGGCCTCCCAGTACCCGTCTGCCGTTTCAGGAGACCCCTGGGCCAACTAAGCCCAAAAGGCCTCCTTCTTCAGCCTGACAGCTTCCTTCACAGCTGTTGCCGCCACAACAGGCACCCACAGCCTTCTGAACGCAGCTCCTACCAGCCGCCTCTACAATGGAGGCTTTGAACATGGCCCACTCGGGTTCCATGTCCCCAAACCCCCCAGGGATGAACGAGAATTTCTTCCAGAGGTTAGAGTTAAAGACCCCACAAACAGGAGCCTCCACCAGACGTTCCCAATTCACCCTCACTACATGTTTACCAGGTCTGTCCGACATCCTCCCCTGTCATCTGATCCAACTCACCACCAAGTGGTCATCCACTGACAGCTCTGCTCCTCTCTTCGCCAGAGTGTCCAAAACATACAACTGATACAACTACAAAGTCGATCATCAATCTTTGGCCTAAGGTGTTCCAGTACCATGTACAGTTATGTACAGTTAACCACCCTGTGCTCGAACATGAAGTTCGTATGGCCAGTCCATGACGAGCACAGAAGTCCAACAACAAAGCACCACTCTGGTTCAGATTGGGCAGGCCGTTCATCCCAATCACTTCCCTCCAGGTTTCTCCATTGTTGCCCACGTGCACGAACTATGGAGTCCTCCGATGGAACCCTTTCCGGGATGCCAACCAGAGACTCTAAGAAGGTTGGATAATCTGAACTGCTGCTCAGTGCATAAGCACACACAACAGTCAGAGCCTTCCCCCCAGCGACTTGCAGTCGCATGGAGGCGACCCTCACCGCTCACCAGGGAGAACTCCAACACAGCAACCTTATCTAGTTGGTACTGATCCACCTCCCGCACCAGCTCCGGCTCCTTCCCTACCAGCAAGGTGACGTTCTACATTCCTAGAACCGATGCCGGGGATCTGCACGCCCAGGTTCCCGCCTTTGCCTGTCGCCCTGTTTGCAATGCACAAAACCCCAATGACTATCCCTGCAGGTGGTGGAACCAGTAACCATATTCATTATTTTGCATGTAAGCTTTGACCTATAGTTGTGTATCTATGTAAAAGAACCTCACTCGATGTGGTCGTAGACAATTGCATAATTGAAAGTAGCTAGCCCACACACAAAAACACACAAAAACAATCATCTTAATCTTATATAAATGTGTCTGACTTAACATGATGCAACACATCAAAGTCCAGCTTCTATCCTCTGTTTGCAACAACACATTATCATTGAAGGTTTTACTCCGTGCATATCCTGTGATTAATTCTCTGTGCCTTCATCCTCTATTATACCAGTGTTTAGCTAATTTGAGATATTTTTCACACCATCCACACCCAGAAGAACTTCTCTGCACGTTTCCAGTTGACGTAGGCCTCGAGGAGATTGCACAGCTCCTGCATACAGACGCAATCCTAAAATAACACACACACACACACACACACACACACACACACACACACACACACACACACACACACACACACACACACACACACACACACACACACACACACACACACACACACACACACACACACACACACACACACACACACACACGCACGATGGTCAGAGGGGGGCTTCTGTAGGAATAGATTTGGTTTTCTTTGCGCAATGCAAAGAGTCTATGACTTGACACACAGACAAAATAAACATGCATACATGTACATGAATATTTACCTCCTGCAGTGCAGAGTTATGGTTAGAGACAAAGGTGGAGGAGGAAAAGGAGGGTGAAGAGCCGGCAGACAGGACCTGAGTAACAAAACGACACCTTAGTAAGAGGGAATTGTTTTTAGTTTATACACCTGAGGAACTACAGCTCTGGTGGCCTGCACATGATGGGGTGTGGCTCCCTTTACTGTCTGTATTGTCTGTTTTCTTGTTCTTTCTCTAATAGTGGTGGAACACCTGTGTTAGCTGGGCTGGCCTCTATAATAGAGCCCTGCAATGGAGCCCGAGGCCCGGGGGCCCGAAAGCCCGACAGCCCGATGGCCGGGCCTCGGGCCAATTATCACATCATTAGCGGGCCGGGCTCGGGCTTTTTTTTCTCTCTCTCTCAATTAAATTCAATGAAATTCAAAGAGGCTTTATTACCAGCAGCAGCAGCAGTGAGCGTCCGTTCAGCGCCGCTGGAAGAGTAATAGAGGAGAGGAGGACTGGACTGGCCCCTGAAACCGTGGATGCGATTCTTTTCCTTCATGATGCAAAGTGACTTAAAAAGACATGTTGCCATGTTAAGCGGCTGACTGTTTTTGTGTGATTGGACGTTTTTTTATTATTATCATGGGCGTAGAATTTAGTGGGGACGCTGGGGACATGTCCCCACCAATATCCACACCTCACGTTTCTCTGTTAATAATAGCGTAACTGTTTCTCCACACTTCCGTGTGCTTATTGTTCCAATGGTTTTTATCGGCTACGTTTAATAATAAACACTGATATACGCTTTAACTGTTGAGTTGTTTTTTGTAGCCTATTCACTGGGATATAATTTGTAGTAGCCTATTCAACATTGATCTGATATGTAGCGAATGGATCAACTGTTAATCGCCGCGCAGCTGCTCGTCACTCACTTCAGAAAATAAAAACAATTATTTAACTGCCTACAAAATGCTTCAAACATTTTCCTAAAATAACTTAAAATTGAAATGAAACTAAATATAACCACTTATGCCATTTAAAGTGCTCAAATAAGATCGGAAGTCTATAACTAGACCTGTCGCATCTGGGCAACAAGTCTAGTTTGCGACATTAGTCGCAAATATGGGAGGTTAAAAACTTTTCGGGCTTAATTCGGGCCTGAGAGTTCTAATAATGTGGCGGGCCGGGCCGGGCTGGGGCCTCACTCTCTCGGGCCAGGGCCGGGCTCGGGCCTACATTCCACGCAGTCCTCTACTCTATAAGTGGTTGTGGGACCTTCCTGGAGCGACACATAGGAACTTTTGAACCTCCGAGAGAAAATGTCCTCCCCAACCAGAGTGTTTTTGCTAAGTCCTGCTTAGAACCTCTTAGAACCATGTTTTCGTGATTGTTGATAAATCATACCCCCTTTTAAAATCCAGCCGATTTGACTGTGTCTCCTCTTTATGGTGTATTCAGCGGTGGCTGACCGTAACAGGAACAAATGTATGTAGTAGTTTGTATGTAGAGATCGTGGTACTTGTGTTAATGGAAAGACTTGGCTTTTGTCTGAATATAATGTAGATCAGTAGTGTGTGTGTGTGTGTGTGTGTGTGTGTGTGTGTGTGTGTTTCCACACCTTGTGCATCAGTTTGCTGCGCTCTTCCTGCATAGATAGAAGGCTCCGCCTCTGGAGTCTCATAGAGCCAATAAGCCACTGAAGCTTCCTGAGAGATGGGCGGTCCAAATGGGCCCCATGCACAGTGGGCGGAGTCACCTGAAGGATAAGTGACAACAATGAGATGTACAATGTTTACTTAAAAATGAAGATATGACCATTTCCAAAAAAACATCTTGAAATACGTCTTGAAATATAGTGTGCCATCTCTAGTTTCGATGGTACTTTGGTAATAATGTTATCCTCCATATATAATTTCAATCATTTGAACTCACAGAACATTCTGTAAATGTGTTGTGATATTGATATGCAAAATAAGTCCAAATTGAATTCATCCAAGTTGACGCAGTCGGGTAGTTCATTTAAAGAAAGCAAAAGGTTTCAAAGCATTAAAGTCTATGTAAAGAGTTTGTCAACCACAGAGAATTGTGTTATCAACCACCCAGCCAAATTTGAATAATTTAAAAAAGATATGCACAGTTCAGTCTTTTTACACATCTTCAGCAATGATTATCTAACATGTAAACTTCAAAAGGTTTTCTATTTTTGATGACCACTACTGCTCTCCAAACCATCACTGGACAGAGGGATCTCTCTTCTGTGTTCCTTCAAGGTTTCTTGCTTGATATTTAGGGGAGTTTGCCTTGCCCTTTAGATGGTTTGGGGTTAGGGGTATCTTATAATGTGGCCTGTGAAGCCCTTTGAGTGATTAAGTGGGCAATAGGGGAAATAGGGTCTGCCTCAATTAGGAAAACACATGTTCAGGTTACGTTCTTAAGTGTTATAGACTATGGGGACATATTTACATTCATGCTTCATGTACTTACCTAGTCTTCATTAAGCCTAAGGAGCTGTTAGTGTGTATCTGTTGTCCCATGACCATTCTTAATCATGCTATATTTTCCTAAATAGTTCCTTGTCCTGTTTTGACATGCTCTAATTTATGATATGAGATTGTACCGTAGTGCGTATCCCTGCAAGGTCAAGCTGGGTGGTGTCTAGATGCTGTGCTCGGTGGGCCAGCAGGGTCTCCAGGGTCCCTGTAGCCAATAGCCAGCCCAGGGCTAGGAGCAGCTCTCTGCTGCAGGGGCCCCACGAGGCCTCCCCTGGCTCTCCTCCCACTCCTACACATGTTATCCAGTCCATATGGTAGCCCCTCTGCCACAGGCCTTGAGCCACCAGCCTCCTGCAGTCAGACACTAGCAACACAGGGACAAAGAAAGGGAAAATCAGATTTTTTTTCATGAGTGAAGCACACATTTTCCATTCATTCATTCATTATGATCATAATGTTTAAAAATGCCAAGACAGAAGTGAAACAAGGCTATTTCTGGCATTTACATGTTTTAAGTGTTACCTACCCCCTGGGATCTTCGGGAAAGCTTCAACAGAAATAATGTTAGATGTTTTAAGAACGCTGGCCAGCAATTGCCAAAATGGATCTTCCTGCAAAACATAATTGGAAACGTTCACCGCTATAAAACTGTAAGCATAATGCCCAAAAGCGCATTCTTTGTTTGCAAAAACTAAGGCAATAAAGCTGGGAAGAATCTATGCTTTCAATCAAATTAAAAGACGATGAACTAGCTCACCACTTCAGGTCCACCGTTGAATTTAGCCCGTCTAAAGAGCTCCGGTGTGGGGACAGGGTGCAGGCCGATAGCTGTAAGCAGCTTGCACAGGACATCGATCACCTCCTTCACCCTGACAGCTCTGTTACTTGGATGCATGTTGCAGATCTGCTCTCTGCTGCTCGTTAGTAGAGCAGCGTGGGCAGCGTGTTTCTTTAATGTATGAGCATTTAAGAAATGTTATTACTATGAAGCTCACTTACATTATCCGCGAGAAGTAAAACTAAGATAATCTTCGGTTCTTGCGGAGAGGATCGGATGAGTTTTATTGACAACGTCAACGATATGTTCCGGCTTCGCTGTTTCCAGTGACGACGTTTACTTCCGCGACTACAGGCGAGGCCACGCCCACCCCGCCTTTCCCGGGAAGCGAGGCCACGCCCATCCCGCGCCTGGGAAGCAAGACCACGCCTGAGAAGCGAGGCCACGCCCACCCCGCAGCGCCTGGGAAGCGAGGCCACGCCCACCTCGCAGCGCCTGGGAAGCGAGACCACGCCCACCCAACGGCGCCTGGTAAGCGAGGCCACGCCTACCCCGCAGCGCTTGAGAAGCGAGGCCACGCCCGCCCCGCAGCGCCTGGGAAGCGAGGCCACGCCCACCCCCCGCCTGGGGAAGCGAGGCCACGCCCCGAGGTTTCTTTTCCTGGAGGCCAGGTTGTACGGAGTCGACAGACCTCAATATAAAAAGTTTCGGTTTCAATCTGAAACTCAACGTAATTGAATGAAATCTAATTAAAATAAAATTGTCAAATATGTAATTTGTTGAAAAAATGTGTTGTAAAAAGGCTGGACCTTCGAAATAAAATAAAAAGTAGTTGAAGCTCTTTGCTCTTTCTCTTAAATGGCCATGGAGTTGGTTATATTTATTCAAGACATTACCATACACATTAGTATGTTATACGCCCCTGTAAGGGGGGATATAGAAGCAAACAGGTTCAGTATCTTTCAATGATATAGAGAGTTGCAGTTTCTCTATGCAGCCTATATCATCTGCTCTCGAAAAGGAGGCTGACTCCTCTCTCAACATCTTGTGAACCACCTCTCTCTCTGGCTCACTGAGATGGCTCAGATCCACAGGTGGATTCCATACATCGTGAGCTTGATTCTTCTTGGCTCTAATTTCATTCATCATAGCTGGAGGTGGAGGGCGGGACCCCTCTAGTATGGATGCTGGATAAACTGTCTGAATGTGCTGGACAGTCCCGATCACAGTTCTCCCTGCCAACACTACATGGTCTGTCGGGTTCTGCACGTTCACAGTAATTGATGGTTTGTTTCCTTTAATCAGTTTTACGATTGTGTCACAGAATTCAAGTCCGTCTGTCCAACGGGGATTCAAATCGGGCTCAAAGATCAGGGTGGTATCTTCATGTGGTGAGTGCATATGCACGTGGCACTCAACTTGGACAGAAACGTGTTTGGGTATGTTGATCCTCCTGTCACGGGTGTGTGCAGGAGGACCCAAGCGCAAGACCCAGACTTGGAGTTGTGCAGTACTTTAGTATTTATTTATGATACATACAAAGAAGAAAACAGGAGTGAAGCCAGCGGGACGGGTGGCGAGCGCGGCAGGCAGATGCGGGAACCGGCAGGCAGGGAGAGACGGGCAGACGGGTAGGCAGGGAGATCGGCTGGCTGGCGACAGGGGAAGTCCATACGGGTATTAACAACAGAACAACAGGTATTTTGTAACAATGAACCGACACCTAGTGGGTGGAAAGCCGGAGTCTTTATACATGGACTAATTGTTGATTCACGCTCCGTTGATTCCAATGGAGCCACTTTGGCCTGTTTTTCTCTTTTTGGGGTAGTCTCAACAGTCATACATGAGGATGGTGCACATTCTTCTTGGTGCACAATCCAATTATCAACTTGACATAGCCTAGAACAGTAAAGCACTTTTTTACATGATGCACATTGCTTCAGTCTTACCCCTTCGCCCTTTTGTCCACAATGCGCGTATCCTTGCTGTGTAACCGGTCACTCCCTGTCCTGTGTGAGCAACCCCTCCCCGTTTAAAGGATCCCCTCCAAACGGTCTCCGTCCGCTAACTCGACAACCAGCCATGAAATGTTCGCTGCTGCCACACCTGTAACAGTGCATGCAGTAGTCATCAGCTGCACTCTGTTGACAGCCAACACATCGTCTCATACGTCCACGGTTTGGAGGTAGAAAGCAAACCTCTGCTGAAATTGGGCGGTCCCTCCTCTCTGTCTAGGGCCGAAAGTGGACCAGTATCCCTGTGGCGTTCCCTGCATCTGCTGCCCCGGGAACTGCTGAACTGCTGCACTACCTGGTCCTTCCGCTGGTGCTTGCTGTCTGGGCGTATACTGGGGCTGTTGCATAGCCTCCCTAATTTGTGACACTTCAGCTTTTAGATCTTTCAGTAGAGCCATTTCAGACCTCATCTCTTCAAGCTGGGAAAGTAGAGGAGATATTACCCGTATCGTTCTTTCCAACTGGAGTATTATTGGACTGAGCTGAGTGGATAGTAACCGGCCGTTGTTGTCCTAATACTTTTCTCTTATTTTGCCTCTCTGTCTCATAGCCAGATATTTGAAAGTCCTTATGCCATGGGGAAGATGCATGACTGTGGGTAGTGCTCTGTCCTGTGTGTTACTCAACTGGAGCTGCAAGGCCTCAATTTCCTTCAATATCTTTGCCTCCTCTTGCTCCTGTTTTTGTGGGTCCATTTTACCAACTGCTTGGAGCTCAGAAATGTTGTCTTGAAGATGAAGTAGCTCAGACATTCCCTCATCCTCAAGTTCTTCGAGCCCCTCCCGCTGTATGTAGTTTGAAATTAGTGGAAATGAGAGCTGTTCGACCCTTGCC